>VALG01001514.1:0-21804 GCA_009835305.1 Ipomoea purpurea
TATGGATATGGTTGGGACGGCCTCGAGGCAGCATAGCCTTTCTCCTGTCATAGGGGCATCAGATACTTTTCTTATATTATAGCAACCAAATGATTTTTGAGAGAGAACAGGGAGGGCTGACCTAGACCTGGAGGTGACCACACGATGAGTAGGGGCCAGCTCCATGGGTCTAGACCTTCTGCATGAACGGAGAAAGTCTGAAACTAGAGATCTTGATTAGAAGTTTCTGCAGTATGGTGAGATCCAGTTTGAGCTCACATGTTAAGAAAAAAAAAGCAAAAAAAAAAAAGAAAAAAAAAACAAAAAAAAAAAAAAACGGAGAAGAAAGGAAGAAAAAAAAAATGTGCATTAGACAGCAATACAATGCGATTGGAATTTGATATGGCTGAGTTCTTTTAAACCAAAAAGGGATACTTCCATCAGACTTACACTTACCTACACCCCACAAGCAAAATAGCAGGTTGAAGAGGAAGCATGGACATCTGTTTGCTCTTACTGCTAGGGCACTGATGTTTCAGGCCAACTTACCGAAATTTTGGGAGAGTGTGTGCTACAATCAGCCTACGATTATAAATTAGACTGCCCCTCTTAATGCATAAGCAGAGTACCGTAATCAGGGTCGCTCCGGGCGCAGGTGAAGGACGACCGCGTAGTTCGCATTCACTTGACAATTTGGGTGCGCCGGGTTGGGGGGCGGGGTATGCTGCCACCTTGGGTCCCAAGTCGAAAAATGGTGTTGAGCAGGGATGCGTGTAAGAAAGGTTGTGTTTTCTTGGATACACTATTATGGTACTAAAGGTTACAAGATTGTATATCTTCATTCCAAGCATGCGGTTGCAATCGTGCGTAGGGGAGATGGGTGTCCTTTATGGCACATCTTTCCCCCTTCAGCTTTGTTGGAGTAGGAAATTTACAATCCTGAGAACGCGACGCCAAGTTTTCGGAGGCGACGATGCCACTATGTTCTTTCTCCAAATGCCTGGAGAATGGACGCACTGGATCACATCAGTTTTTGCTGGATTCGGACCACAAATCATCTTGTGAATCAGTCCTCGGTTAGAAGGTTTCTGGCCTGTGTCTAGGATAACCTAGTTCCAAGCGCACTGGAAACAGGATCTTCTCAGTGCAATCCATGAGAGACACCGAATTAAACGTGTAGCACGACATACCGATTTGTTTATTTGACACAGAAAATCAAGGCTATGGTTATATCCACCGAGCTGGATGTCGACATAACATTTACGTCTCAGTGCCCCGCACGGATTCGTACTAACTGTCCCCCCACTGAAGCCATACAAACCAAACTAGCATCGTAAGCGTCATAAAAAGAGTCCATCTTCACGACATATAGGCGGGTTGCCCCTGAAGGACAACGAGAGCTTTGGCAAGTTGCTATACTTGACTTTGTTCTGTCAAGTCACAATAATGATATGGACCTGCACAGCGCGAAAACATTACCTCTCCGAACTCACCAAAGCCTATACCCGAGTGGTAAACGAGTATATTCCATCCCGACGATGTCTTGTCCCTGTGTATAGGGCTCCGGATGATAGAGCAACCTCCCCGTGTCCCAAGATCCGATTCATCCATGTCTAGATCGTATGCAACCTGCTGTCATGCTAGGCATACTCACTTGAACACCGTTGTGACAGTCCGTACAAGGGGGGCAACAAAACTATGAGGGTGTTGAGCAAAAGCTTCCATGCGAGTCTACTAAAATTGAACTGCTTTGCAAAGAACGCCTACAGGCTTAGCATTCGCGTATTGATCATAACCGACATCTGAGAGAGGAGGAGGGAAACAACTGGAAAAACGCAATTGCTGACCTGTTAGAAGAACTATCTAGTAGCGGCATGCTTACAAATGAGGAGCATCCAAGGCATCTGGGGCGATGGAAACCATTGACAGATACAAAGCAACACAGCAACGCTCTTGTGCGGGCTGCACATAGGGTAGGGTGACACGCCACCAAACAGTGACTATTCGTCTAAGTTAAAGAGCATTGGACTTATCGTTGACCTGCGAGTCTACTAGGGCGCTCCCGTTGTGCCCATACGAAGACCACTATCAGCATTACCCTGCGGTCATTACGCTATATGCAGCACGCGCAATGGTTAGGGTTGGCATTCATACATCAAAGAAAATGTAGTGAATATATGCCTTCCCCTTTTCGCCTCTTTTGGGAAGAAGATAGTATACGCAATGCGTATAACTCGCTCCTACATAGAGATTGCAGGGACAAGGAAAGGGGGGGCCAATGGGGCGCAAGGTCTTGTCTACAGAGGTATATCAGCAAATCCTTCTATAGTCTGAATATAACCGCGGATGATCACTCCAAGCCAGTCACAATGGGAAGTGGACCACCAAAACGTCTAGATGAGTCTGCCTTGTTGCAAGAAGAATGGGGGGTTAAGCCAACTCCTAGTCCCCAGAGAATCACACAGTTCCTTGCATGGCCATTCTGACCAGTATAGTAAATAAGAGGCCTCATCCGTTATAGTTGGCCTCTACGGCTCATTCGGTTAACATGATATATCATGACGCGATTGACACTAGTGTGGCCAACAGTGATTTGAAGCTAATGCCTAAACATAATTCCAAAAGAGCGCCTCCTAATGGACAGTGTGTTCTAGATCATTAGGATCTAGATCCCTCTGATGCCAACTTACAACCTTTCTGGGTTAGCTGAGACTTAGATAGGCAAAAGAAACGCTGTGGTGGTCTGCAGTTGGTAACCGAACAGGAAAGTATAGCCTTCAACTATAGAGGAAACAGGTTTCAGTGCATCTCTAAACCGATTTTCACCCCCCTGACAGTATCACTTTACTAAACAGAAACATCAGCAAAAATGGAGGGAGATTACTTGATGACAACTACTCCACAACAGAAGGCATATATATGGACTTGGCAAGCTCTTGACAGATTAACATCCCATGTACGCCTGTATCACTGATCTCTCTGATCTTTGAAACCCACCTACAAAGCTGGCTCAATTGAGAACCCATAGACCATGCTCACCCACATAAATTCTTACACAACAAAACGGCAGCGACATTCATAGTCTTTTGAGATACATCAAAGAAGTTGGCCCCCCTGCGGCAAGGATTTTGTTACGATCCTCTCCCCCCCAGCTTCATCTGACTGGCAGTTGAAGGAGCGTATGTCTGCAATGATGACAAGCACATTGGAGCTTGTGTGATTCCCCAGAAAGTCAGTAACAGGTTTACTGTGTGTTCACTGGCGATAGAGCTATTGATTCATGGAAATCTAAGAGCAAAGCCACCAATTTCTAAGTCAATCTTCAAAGCGACCCAGAAAATATAGAGCTCTGGCACTTCATATCTACGTAAGTGAAGTGCAAGAAGGATTGACTTATTTGCATTGCTGTAGTTTGGAGTGCAGCTCTGCCAATTACCACAGCATATCTTACTAGTGAATAGAAAAATCTGCCATTAACAATAACTGGAATCCAGGTTCAACCAGAGCTACCAGAGGAGAACATTGAAAAAATTGAAACTGCCCATCTAGTCCAGAAGAGAAGAAATCTCACAAAGGAGTTATCAAATTATTCCAAATGTACTTGCAAAATCAATTGGCGACACCTCACCAAAGGCTCACTGTAACCAGGAGACACTTTCTACACTATAGTTCAAGCTATGGATTGCTAACAACTACCAATCCAGCTATGAGGGGGCTCTCAGGAGATAAGAAATGACAGACTCAACATCAAGCGCAGCAACAGAATGAAGAAACCGCATTGGTAGACGCCTTTGTAGACGCCTTTGATAACAGCGTTTTGAATAGCCAGTCTATTGGTAGACACCCTCGTTAGACGCGCTTGTAGGACGCTTTAGTAGAACGTTTTTTGGCCAGTTATAAACTGCTCTATTCTATAACAATCAAATGTACGTCTGTTATAGCTCGTGTTGACTTCCCTTTTTTGAGCAGTTAAATCAATTCCCTATTTTTTTCTCTTTATCATTTCCAATCCTTCTGCTCCAATACAAACATTAAATCCAGTGCTTTCCCACAATAACATACTGGCAAGAGCAGTTATATCGGGTGGAGCGCACCTCTCGTCTCTGTCTCCGCACAGTCTCAGACCTTTAAATGCGGTGTCGCAGGTCCTTGCTTCGATAAAGAATGGACCCTGATGGCTGTACGGGATCCCTCAACATCGGAAGTCCGAAGCTACTTGAGGGTTACCCTTAGGTCCACAATGAAACTACAGGTAAGTGTTCTGTATACCTCTAGATCTAATCATATCCATAGTTATAGTCACTAGTTACTCACGTACATTCCTCAAATGCTCTGAATTGCATAATCAATTGTGTGAGCATTTACACCTCCCCTTTCCGCTTGGGTGAGAACAAACAGGACATGCATCTCAGTGGTCTGGCGCTATGATTAAGGAGGAGATTAGAACTGCACATTATCACACAACGGTTGCAACGTCTTGATGGCATCAAACATCACAATTAATAGATACACTCTCCGGATCGGAATAGAGCGAATTTAGAAAGTCCATTATTTAATTAGATTAATGATCACAGCAGGCGATTCAGGTTTGCCAATTAAGGTCATTGTGTGATATTGTATGAGTTGTACTTTGATGCCAGAATATTATGCAGATTGAGAAACATGACGCGCAGAGTTGCACTACTCAAATAAGCCCACATGTCGCAAGCGCTACCTGCTGGCACGCTCCAAAAAACCCAGGCCGATATAGGAGAAATTACCCTACCATAGCACGCACCCCACTCATAGACACTCGATGTCACGAGCCGTTGGTTCTTGGGACCGTATGGCTGTTCAAAAGTATAGCACCTATGACAGCAATCTGGAGTAGACAACAAGGGCACTATCTATTCTTAATATATGGTCAAATTGGCTTTTCATTAATGGGGTACTAATGCAAGATACTCCAAATAAACAAATTTCCGTAATTTACGTACGACATAAAAGCTGACCCAACTAGAACGAATAAAACATAATTCATTTTTCAATCAATAGTCTCATGAATTACCTTGTATACAATTGAGACGAGACAGAGACACACACAACATCATCTAGAATGTGCGTTACAATAACAAGAGAGTATATGCATTTACAAGTCAACAATTCTGAGACAGGAATCATGTACAAACGATGTCAAAAAAACTGTTAAAAAGAGATAAGGCGAGAAAAATACAGATAAGACATCTCTCAAAGAACAGATTCACACAGACAACAGAACTTGATTCTTTACAAGGTCTCAATCTGGTCACAATCGTAGCGGATACTTACTACTCTTGTTGGAAATGACATAACTGTACAGAGTACTATACCTCAAGGGTACAACTTGTGACATTGGTCAGAGGAATACAGCAGGAAGGACAAACTCGCCCCAATGCCCTACCCCACTCAACACACAGGTCGTGTCCCCCTCTACGAAGAAATCAAATCGGGACGACAACAGGACCCGGAACTAGATAAAAATCCGTCACGACCTTACTCGCAGAGGGAGTAGAGTAGAGTCTCACATACGATATGCACCACCATACACCTTCAGGACAAGCAAGCACAATGGAAGACCAGGCGAATAGCTTAACCAAGGCCATACGGTGTGCATGTTCCAATCTCACATATGCTCAACCCTACATCTATTAGAACAAGACGCATACTTGGAAGGAGGACTTAGGTATCAACAGCTCTCGCAATCAAGGTGGAATTATCATGGCCGGTAGTCAGACTTGATCTCAACATGCATGTTCCAGATATTGATGAATGCAAAAATCCAGAGATGATGAAGTCATGTGAACAACGATGCATTAACTTTTCCAGGTGGATTCAACTGTAGTTGTCTTGAAGGGTACTTCGGAGACGGTAAAAAAGATGGTCAAGGTTGCATTCTCATCAATAAAAAGTCAGCAGCTTCTTCATGGTTTAAACTCTCTCTAGGTATGTAATTTAATGTATATATGTTTCACAGAGTATTACAGTACTAAAAAATAATTAATAATTACTAACCAACAGATGGAAAAGTTATTTTATTTTTTTTTTAGATGAAAAAGTTATTTTATTATCTACTATAAATTAATTAAGTATGGACTTCCTTAATTTTTGTATATTTAATTTTTAAATTAGTTGAAATTGTTGAACAGTATATGCAACTTTTTCGTCATGTCACTACCCAACCAGGCTACAATCAAATTCTTTGTACAAGACTACTAATTCGAAATTATTATTAAAAAAAAAAAAATTAATGATAATATACAGGGATAGGATTGGGAAGTTTGGTCTTTGTTGCTCTAGCTACTTCACTATGCTATATCATCAAGAAAACAAATGATGCAAAAATGAGACTCAAGTTCTTTGAACAAAATGGTGGCTATTTACTAGAGCAAAAGATCACCGATGGAGGCAGTGATGGTACAGGCGTAACCAAAATCTTCTCAGCAAAAGAGCTCAGGCAAGCTACCAATAACTTTGCTCAAGACATGATTCTGGGTCAAGGTGGAAATGGCATTGTATTTAAAGGAATCTTATTACCTAATAAACTCCAAGTTGCTGTTAAAAGATCAAAAACAGTGGATGACACCCAAATTGAGCAGTTTATTAATGAGGTGGCTATTCTTTCTCAAATCAATCATCGTCATGTTGTCAAATCTTGGGGTGTTGCTTGGAAGCTGAAGTTCCTTTGCTAGTATATGAATATGTCTCTAATGGAACTCTGTATTACCATAATCCACTGCGAAGCTGGTGGATCGGATTGGTTGTCATGGGAAAATCGTCTGAGAATTGCAATTGAAGCTGCGGGTGCACTTGCTTATCTATACTCATCTGCATCCACACCTATAATTCCACAGGGACGTTAAGTCCACCAACATATTGATTGACGAAAATTATACGGCAAAGATCGCCGATTTGGGCTTCTAGGTTAGTCCCTTTGGATCATACACACGTGGCAACACTAGTCCAAGGAAACCCTTGGTTATTTGGATCCCGGAATACTTCCAAACGAGTTTATTGACAGAAAAGAGCGACGTATAACAGTTTTGGAGTAGTCTTGGCCGAGCTTCTAACAGAAAGGAAACCCGTGTCTCCAAATATGAGCGAGGAGGACCGGAACTTATCATCATTTTTTCGTTCGATCCTTGAAATGAGAATCGCCTGTTTCAGATTATTGTGCCTAGACTGGTAAGGGAGGGGAACACTGGACCAACTTCAAAGAATTGCAGAGCTTGTGAAAAGATGTCTTCAACTTAAGGGAGAAGATAGGCCTCAAATGAAGGAAGTAGCCAGCGAGCTTGAACGCATAAGAAACTCTACTAAACTTTCTTGGACCGATGAGTCCTCTTGTCTTTTACCTGCAGAGGATGAATCGTTGGATCTTTATGCAGCTCCAATTAACCAGTAGTGGATGCTCCTTACACGGGAGCTTCTTTAATTTGCATGTGCATTATATCATGTAACTTCATTCTCAATGCATGTATTTCAACCATATGATAAGGGCTATTTGCTTACGTCTTTTCCGACAGTTATGTGATATTTGTAGCTTATTGTGTTTGTTAGTTATGAATGCTCACGATGATAATTCAATTATATTTGATAATATTCTATCAAGTCTGAAGTAGAGCTAACTCGAAAAGTTACAAATATAAGCACTAGATATAGCGATATAATAACAAATGAAATCAAGGAACACGTATGTATAATGCTAAGAGTAGAGAGATAATGTGTAAAAATTGAACTGTTTAACTCCTCTCCCTTCGAATCTTTTTACATTGATACTGCATTTTTTAACAATTGACCGTGAATTTTTAATAATTCTTAAAATTATCAACAACAAAATAAATAAATTTTAAACCTTACTCGTAAATACTATACCCAAAACAGTAAAAAAGGGAACCCTAAAAATTTTCAACGTTGGCGTCGCCAAATCTAGCCGAAGTGGAAAAGGTCATGCTAATTAACCCTTCATCATCCGCGTTAAATTAATCTTTAGACTTTGAATTAATGGAGCTAAGGCACAACCAAGAACCAGCCCGAGAAAGTCCATGTGTTTACCTAGTGAGGCGTGTGGGACTTATATTAGTACACAGTACCCTTAATCCGCGTTAATTAAATGCTTTAATTAATTAGACTTTGAATTATATTAGTGGACCAAATGTACAATGACCAAGACACAAGCCGAGAAGTTCAAGCTTCGGACCTAATTAATGAGTCATGTGTGGGGAATTGACTTTGACAAAAAGTCATCGCCTGCCCAACTTTTATATGTCCATATACAGATTTGTAATGTAGTAGTATTACACCTTCATTCTATGTACAAGTATGTGAACACCGTGCCGATGTTGCATGCATATGTTGTTTACTAATGGTTCGTCGTCGTCTTCTTGTCTGTTTCCGCTATTGCTCAGACAACCAATTCCAGTCAAGTTGGTCGTCCAGATTGTCCCCATCCGTTGCGGAAACTTGACTGTTCCTTACCCATTCGGAATAGGAATAGGAAGTGGATGCGCCCTTGATCCTGGATTCGAGATATTGTGCGACACCAATAATTCCAATCCACCCAGGCCAGTCCTGAATAGCGGATGGGGCGGCCCGCCTATCCCAATCTATGACATATCAGATACGCAGATAAGGGTTCCCAGTCCCCGCGTATTTCACAGTTGCAACGACTCCAACGGAGCATTGATTCGTCGTCGCCCAAACCTAAGTTGGTCCCTGAGTTTATTAAAGGTACAACCATTATACAAGCCGCTCCCCGGAAAACAGAATAACCATCCTAGGCTGCGATCAAACTCTGGTGATAACCGACGAAACCAATGCCACTACCACTACAAAATGCACCTCTCGATGCACCGGTAATGCCTCTCAGACGATTATGCCGGAAAATGGGACTTGTTCCGGCATTGGTTGCTGCCAAATTACCCTTGGCCAAAAGGCGTGAACAAGGTCTACAACATAACCATGATCACAAACGCTGGTCAGGGTCGTCCTTGAATACCTGCGCCACGCTTTTCTGGAGAAACGAGTTGGGTTCAGATTCCTTGGTGCGGCGGATTTAAGTAACGCTGATGTTGATCGAGGGTTCATGATAGTGTTACGGTCGCACTAGACTGGGCAATTGGAAACTTGAATTGCAAACGAGCCCACAACGCTAGTGGATATTGCATGCAAAGAGAATAGCCATTTGCGTAGATTCCGACACCGGATTCGGAGGGCTATCGTTGCAGCTGCGATTACGGCTATCAAGGCAATCCATATCTGGGTTGCATAGGTGCGTAATTTCATACATTTATATTCCTCTTTAGTTCTGTTAGCAAGTAAGGTTGACTGAAATTATTATTAATATATAAATTTTATATTTTTAAAAACTATATTAAAAGTATTATTAAAAAATAAATTTAAATAATTAATAAATATTTAATTAAAGAAGAAATAATTAGATTGACAATAAAAAGTAAATATTACAAGTAAAATAAAACAGATGGAGTACGTATTGTTTAATATTCATTTTGTTGTATTATATTAAGTATTTATAGCACTAACATTTGTATAAAATTGTCTCACGGATCATGTAATTCCGCCCAATTAATTTTATTTTTTTTGTAATTGAGGGAGTTAATTGTATTTTCATGATTAATTCAAAGGTCTATTTAGCTCTTATCATATTTGCTAATAACTTAAATCAAACTTCACTAATCAAGACACATAAATTGAGATGAATGAAGTAATAAAATTAGCATGTTGAATAATAATGTTTGACTTGTATTAGAGGGAATTGGAAACTTGAGTTGCAAGGAAGCGCAGAACAGAAGTGGATATGCATGCCAAGCGAATAGTCATTGCATAGATTCAGACACAGGAAATGGAGGTTACATGTGCCGCTGTGATGATGGTTATGAAGGCAACCCATATCTAAGTCCAGGTTGCACTGGTGCGTAATCAAATCAATATCTACTATTTAAATACTCCTTATTTACTTTCTCTTATATATATATGACAATAGGCAAATAGAAAAGATAGAACTCATAGAAGCTAGATCATGATAACTAAGATGGAGAAAAATGTAGTTATATATAGTAGTATAACAATAAGGATATATATAATAATTTGGGGTTTTTATCATATGTTCCAGATGTGGATGAATGCAAAGATCCAGAGAAGAATACTTGCGAACTGGGATGCATTAACATTCCAGGGAGCTTCAACTGTAGTTGTCTTGATGGGTACTACAGTGGCGATGGTCAGAGATGTCTTCTTATGAACAAAAAGTCAGATTTTCCATGGTTAAAATTCTTTCTAGGTAATGAACTATATAAAATTATGTTTGAAGGAATGGTATATATGAGTGCGTGTATGACGTAGTTTACTGATAACCTAGCTACCATCAATATATATAATACAGGGATAGGATTGGGAGTTTTAGCCATGGTTGCTATAGCTACTTCATTATGCTATATCATCAAGAAAAAAAATCGTGCAAAAATGAGGCTCAAGTCTTTTGAACAAAATGGTGGTTTTTTACTGAAACAAAGGATCACCTCAAGTGAAGGGGACAATGACGGTGCAGACGTGACAAAAATTTACTCTGCCAAAGAGCTTAGGGAAGCTTACCAGTAAACTATGCTCAAGACATGATTCTGGGTCGAGGTGGAAATGGCACTGTATTTAAAGGAATCTTACCAAACAGGATTGAAGTTGCAATTAAGAGATCAAAAACAGTTGATGACACTCAAGTTGAACAGTTCATCAATGAGGTGGTTATTCTTTCTTGGATCAATCATCGTTATATTTCAAATTCTTGGGGTGTTGCTTGGAAGCTGAAGTTCCTTTGCTAGTATATTGAATACATCTCTAATGGAACTCTGTATCACCATATCCACCGCCAAGCAGGTGCATCGGATTGGTTGTCATGGGAAAATCGATTGAGAATTGCAATTGAAGCTGCAGGTGCACTTGCTTATCTTCACCAGCTGCATCCATGCCTATAATCCACAGGGACGTCAAATCATCCAACATATTGATAGACGAAAACTATACTGCAAAGGTCTCTGATTTCGGGGCTTCCAGGTTAGTCCCTTTGGATCGGACGCATTTGGCAACACTAGTCCAAGGAACACTTGGTTATTTGGATCCAGAATACTTCCAAACAAGTTGGTTGACAGAAAAGAGTGATGTATACAGTTTTGGAGTAGTCTTGGCCGAACTTTTGACAGAAAGGGAAACCTGTGTCTCCAAATATGAGTGCGGAGGAGGATAGAAACTTATCCGCATTTTTGTTCCGATCCGTGAATGAGAATAGACTATTTCAGATTATGTGCCTAGGCTAGTAATTGAGGGGACACTGGACAACTTGAAAGAATCGCACAACTTGTGAAAAGATGCCTTCAACTTAGAGGAGAAGATAGGCTAAAAATGAAAGAAGTAGCCAGTGAACTTGAAAGTATAAGAATGTCCACTACGCATTCTTGGGAGGAGCCTTCTTGTTTTGTACCTGAAGAGGATGAACCATCAGATCTTTATGCAGTTCCAATTAGCCATAGTGCTTATTACATGGATCATGTATAATGCCACACATGAGGGATGCAAGAATAGGAACATAATGTTACCCACATGAAAAAATTCCAATAGTCTAGCATGCATGTAGGTGGCTTTGGCGGTTTGAAGTTTCATATATTATCGAACTTAATTGTTTTTCTTAATATATGCAATTTTTTGCTGGTTTTGCTTCCTTTTCCAATGATTATGCATTTAATAGTTTGCTTTCCCAATCTATTTAGATTCCTATTTAAAGCAAAACATCATCACATAACGGGTCTTGTATTTTGATTATTTCTAAATATTTCAGTAAAGTCTATTGAATTTTGTTCTTGTTACTTTGGTCTACTTGTCGTACATTAGTGAGCATCAGAGCTCACTAAATTCTCTCTATTTCTTACAATCCAAAAATTATACGAAAACAGGAAAATTAAACTTAAACTACCTTGGGTTAGGAAAGAATATAGAGATCAGAGAAAGGAATGAAACTAACCAGATTAATGTGTTGCATGGCCGCGGATAAAGATGAAAATGTTAAGGAAGCCAGCAACTTGTAAACACAAACAACTAGCTAGTTATACAAGTTTGAAAAATACTCAACATTATGAAGAGATTATCAATTTGTGCTTTTGATATTGGTGTTTATGTTTTTAGACCTTTATTTCAAGTCTTTTATAGTGTTTCATGGTGCCTCTAGAGAGGTTCCCATGGCCAATCTTAATACAAAGTTAGAAATTTTCATCTCCAATGGCCAATGTTAATAAAAAAAAAAAAAAAAATCTTGCCTTATCCAAATCTATATGATCGATGTGGGCTATGCCTCCATACTAATCGTAATATATAGCAAATATACAAACCCTAGTAAAAAGAAAATTACAAGTGAACTCAATATAGTATATTCATAATACAAATAGTGTCCTGAACAAACCCCCTAATTAATATAACATCATTAGATGGGACAACCATACAAATACTTGTCTTAAATGTGCCTTTCCTCTTTTGGGTTTGCATTGATTTTGTCTTGTAGCATTTAATAATAAGAAAGTAACCTCAATCAAAAAGAAATAAATTACAGTAAAATTTCCAACATTTGCGCCGCGAATGAAGTGGAAAAAGTCATGGTAATTAACGTTGGAAAATGAAGTTTATTAGCACCCTGCATCCCCGGCAATTGCTTTAGACTTTGTAATCAAGGCACAACCAGGAACCAGCCGATCGATCGAGAAAGTTCATGCGTATGTAGGACCTAGCTACCTACTACCTAGTACCTTAGTGAGTGCGTGGGGAAGTGGTGGGAATTGACTTTAGTCAACTCATAGCTCGCCTGGACGGACATGGCACTAATTTGAGACATTCACGGGGAAGCTAGCTAGCTAGCAAATGGCTGGCGCAAATTTCAAAAATGATGATGATGACCCAGGCCTATCACTTCCTACACTCTGATCTGTGTATTATCTTTCAATTCCTCAAAGAAATTAAGTCTTCGTCGCTAATCCATATAGTACGTGTATAAATAGTAGATTACATGAATTTCATGGCCAACTTAACCCACCTATTATCTCTTCGATCTATATATATATTTAAGTATGGAACTCTGTGCCCTCCTGTTGCATGCATATGTCGGTGTTGTTTAATAATGGTGTTCGTCTTCCTATCTGCCTCGGCTATTGCCCAGACGACAACAACCAACTTGAGCCAAGTTGCAGCTCCGATTGGTCGTCCAGGTTGCCCAACTCGGTGCGGAAACTTGACGGTCCCGTACCCATTCGGAATCGGGATAGGAAGCCAATGTGCATTTGATGCCGGATTCGAGATATTCTGCGACACTGCTTCCAATCCACCCAGGGCAACCCTTAGTGGCTTGCCTGTCTTAGTTGACATATCAGAAATGCAGATATGGATTCTCGGCGCCATCGTGTTATTCAATTGCTACAACACCAAAGGAGTATTGGTTCGTAGTTCATTCCCACCCTCAACAAGTTATTTTACTCTGCCCGTAAGAAAAATTAACAATCACTACAGCTTCTCCCTTGAAAACAAGATAACCACAGTAGGCTGCGACGATACTCTGATGATATCCGGCGAAACCAATGAGATTTCCAGATGCACTTCGCGCTGTTCTAATGCCTCTCAAGTGCCGGATAATGGGACTTGTTCCGGTATCGGCTGCTGCCAATTACCCTTACCAAAAGGCTCCAACAACATCTACAACATTAGCATGGTGAGTGCCATGAACCACACCAAAGTCTGGTCATTCAATCCCTGCGCCCACACCTTTTTTGGAGAGACGAGTCGGTTCAGATTCCTTGGCGCATCTGATTTCAGCAATCCTAATTTTCCACGGAGGGTTATTGAAACTGTTCCAGTCGTTCTAGACTGGGCAATTGGAGAATTGAATTGCAAAGAAGCCCAAAACAGTAGTGGATATGCATGCCAACCGAATAGCCATTGCGTAGATTCGGGCTTGGTACTTGGAGGTTATCGTTGCAGCTGCGATCACGGCTATCAAGGCAATCCATATCTCGGTTGCATCGGTGCGTAATTCATAATAAAATATATACTATCAAGGTTTTATTTTGTTGTATTATGTTAAGTATATATTAGCTAGTCATTAACTATTTGTAGGAATTTTTTTAAATTTGTGGACAAAAATGACTGTCTTAACTTGGTGTGGGAAAATGTTGCTAAACTTTTAGACCAATTTGTAAAAGTTAAAATTAAATCCATAAACATGTTATTTTGGAGCATTGAAGCATAGAAATCAATTAATAAAAAAAGGATAGAAATAGATTAGTGACCTGTAATTATAATTACAGGTTAATAGTGTTCCGGCAATCCTCCGACCAAATTCCAACATCAAACACCGCGTTAGAAGAAGGTGACCAGTTTAGTCGCTTCTCCGGCTAAGGAGAAGGCGACCAATTTGGTTTCATTCTCAATGGTTGTTGCCGGTCGCCGGTATTTGATGCTGGAATTTAGTCGGAGGATCGTCGAAATTCTAGTGATGTGTAATTACATATCACTAATCAATTTCTGGACTTCAATGCTCTAAAATAATATATTTATGATTTTTGGAATTGTGTGAGATAGTGAATGATGAGGTGAATGCTGGCATCCACAAAAGACTGAATAAAAAACTCAAACTGATATGAATGTTCTTATTGCAGTGCATTTATGCATGCGTGATGCACATGTTAATTATTAACATTTTTTTTCTAACACCCATCTTTTTCCCTTTTTTCCCCCTTTTCTCTCCCCTCTACTTTCAATGTGGCTGAAAACTTGATAAGAACTTTTAGGTGTTACGTTGACTGTTGGTGATACTCTTACATATTCGAATAATAAAGTCACAGTGTTCTAATTGTATTAGACCGGCCAATTGGAAACTTGAGTTGCAAGGAAGCCCAAAATGTAGTGGATATGCATGCCAAGCCAATAGTCATTGCGTCGATTCAAACACGGGAAATGGAGGCTACTTGTGCCACTGTGATGATGGTTATGAGGGCAACCCATATCAAAGTCCAGGTTGCCACAGGTGCGTAATTTGTTAAGTTATCATTTTCTTCGCAAAATATGCATATATCCACAACATAATGTTCGGTCTTTATATGTTTCAGATGTTGATGAATGCAAAAATCCAGAGAAGAATACATGCGAACTGGGATGCATTAATACTCAAGGAAGCTTCAAATGTAGTTGTCTTGATGGGTACTATGGTGACGGTAGAAAAGATGGTCAGCGTTGTGTTCTCATGGACAAAAAGTCAGATTTTTCAATGTTTAAATTCTTTCTAGGTAATGAACATATAAAATTTCAGGCAACAAAATCACAAATATAATATAATGCTTTACATGCATTACCGCAAAATGAACTAAAGTTAGTTTTACTGCATTTTTTTTATGACGTTTACTGGTTGCTAGCGGGTCTCACTAACCTACCATCCAATACAGGGATAGGATTGGTACTTTTGCCATGGTTGCTATAGCTACTTCATTATGCTATATCATCAAGAAAAGAAATAGTGCTAAAATGAGGCTCAAGTTCTTTGAACAAAACGGTGGTTTTTTTACTGAAACAAAAGATCATCTCAAGTGATGGAGACAACGATGGTGCAGACGTGACAAAAATATACTCTGCAAAGAGCTTAGGGAAGCTACCAATAACTATGCTCAAGACATGATTCTGGGTCGAGGTGGGAATGGCACTGTATTTAAAGGAATCTTACCAAACATGCTTGAAGTTGCAATTAAAAATCAAAAACAGTTGATGACACTCAAGTTGAACAGTTCATCAATGAGGTGGTTATTCTTTCTCGAATCAATCCCGCCATGTTGTCAAATTCTTGGGGTGTTGCTTGGAAGCTGAAGTTCCTTTGCTAGTATATGAAATGCATCTCTAATGGAACTCTGCATCACCATATCCACAGCCAGGCAGGTGCATCGGATTGGTTGTCATGGGAAAATCGTTTGAGAATTGCAATTGAAGTTGCGAGTGCACTTGCTTATCTTCACTCAGCCGCATCCATGCTATAATCCACAGGGACGTCAAGTCAACCAAATATTGATGACGAAAACTATACTGCAAAGGTATCTGATTTGGAGCTTCCAGGTTAGTCCTTTGGATCGTACACATGTGGCCAAACTTAGTCCAAGGAACACTTGGCTATTTGGATCCAGATACTTCCAAACAAGTCGGCTTGAAGAAAAGAGTGTGTATACCCCAGTTTTGGAGTAGTCTTAGCCGAACTTCTACAGCAAAGGAAACCTGTGTCTCCGAATTTGAGTGAGGAGGATCGAAACTTATCTGCATTATTTGTTCGAGCCATCGAATGAGAATAGACTGTTTCAGATTATTGTTCCTAGGCTAGTAAAGGAGGGTACACTGGACCAACTTCAAAGAATTGCAGAGCTTGTGAAAAGATGCCTTCAACTTAATGGAGAAGATAGGCCTAAAATGAAAGAAGTAGCCAGTGAACTTGAAAGTATAAGAAAGTCCCATAAGCATTCTTGGGCGCAGCCTTCTTGTTTTGTACTGTGCAGAGGATGAACCATCAGATCTTTATGCTGTTCCAATTAGCCCATAGTGCTTATTACATGGGATCAATGTATAATCGCCACACCTGAAGGGATGTAAGAATACGAACATAATCGTTACCCACATGAAAAAATTCCAATAGTCTAGCAGGCCTTTGGCGGTTTGAAGTTTCATATACTTAGTCGAACTTAATTGTTGTTTTTCTTAATATATGCAATTTCGTGCTGGTTTTGCTTCCTTTTCCAATGATTATGCCATTTAATAGTTTGTTTTCCCAGTTCTATTTGGACTCCTTATTTTAAGTTATATAAATTGTGTTTGGTAATGTTTCCAAAATAAGCTTCTTTATTTATAAGCTTATAACTTATTTTAAGCTATTAATAAGTTATAAGCTGTGCTTTGGTATCATTCTCAAAATAAGCTTCCATAGCTTAAAATAAACTATAAGCCTCCTAAATAAGGTCTGACAAATAGAGTCTTGTATTTTGATTTTAAAATATTGGAATAGGGTCAAATAGACCATTGAACTGCCACGATAATGTAATTAGGCATCTGAAACAAAAAAAAAAAAAACAATTATATTGAGCCCTAAACTAACCAATTTCATGCAAATTAGTCTAATTTACAGATTTTTCAGGTTAATAACAGAGAGGAGAGAGACGTTCTTCGTCTCCTCCGCCATGGAGATGAAGAGGTTCTTCGTCACCTCCAGCATGGAGACGAGACCCTTCGTCTCCGGCAGCCTAGAGACGAAGAGCGCTATTGTAATATGATAACCTACACGTCAGCAAACTAACAGGTAAAAATGTCACTTTTTGTTCAATTGCATCATTTTGTGTTGTTCAAAGACCCAATTGCAAGCATTTTGTGTTGTTTCAGGACCCAATTACATGTTTTTTTGAGTTCAATGGCCTAATTGCATTTTAGTATGTAGTTCGATGACCTATTTGACCTTATTCCAAGATATAATAATGATTGAATATAATCAGATATTTAAGTCCATAGTCAAAATTGTAAAAGTAACAATTCCAACAATCTATTATAAGCTGCACATGGGACTACGCATAACAGATTGGTTTATAAAATGTAAAATGAATGGTGATGAATCTAATATCGTCACGACACAAGTTCGCATCATCTCGCCTTCAGCTCTCCTTTTAGGAGTAACCAAAATGGCAATATCTATCTTAACAGATTTAAACGAGGCATTATGAATGATAATCATTCTATCTAAATCACATTGTGTTCGCAATAGTGACTTGATAAGTGCATTTTTGTCTATATTTTTACCCCTTCTTGAACCCTTTTTATTTGTGAATATCCTAAAACTTGTGTGAAATGTGACTAAGTTATGTTGGTTTTATTTCAAGGTACAATCATTCTCAACAAGTGAGGAATTCCAATGATTTGTGGGAAGATACGACAACTTTTGGGACAAGAGATCATCAAAGCGTTTGGAATGCATTTAAGATATTTAGCAGCGCTCCGTAGACCCTTGCGTATGGCCGCATCCCCCCGTCAGCTCAACGACTCTCAAAAAACAAGCAGTGGGCGTACGCCCTGTCGATCCACGGCGATCACGATGGCAGTCACCGTTTTTCTGCTCTATCAGATGAACGCAAGATTGAATCGTACTGCCTCAGGGATGGACATACCCTAGGCAGTACCGAACTCTGTGCTCTGTAGGAAATATTTATGGCGTTTTTTTTGGTTTTGTTTTAGACACGTGAGACCCTAGATAGCTAGACTTAGTCTCTCTTCATTTCCTATAGACTTCTTAGCTTAGACTAGTATAGTATTAACAATCTCTAGATCATCTAGCAACGCTTGAAAACCGCGGATTGGAAGTGGCTCGATCTACCACACAATTTGCTTCACCTTCAATAGAGAAGCTTCTTATCTTCCGTTTTGAAGCTTTTGTGCAATGTTTAAGTGATCCCATATATTCTTGTGCTTTTGTTGTTATTTATCTTATACGAAGTGCTTGAGTAGTACCGTTTTTGGGCTTGGATTAGAGTGATATTGCCAACCTAGATGCTAAATAGGTGATTATTTCATAAGGGGGAAGATTCCTAACCTAGGGTTCATTTGTTTGAATGGATTTATGTTGAATCTTGTTAATATTTGGTACGTAACTCTTATTAGCTTGCTTTTGGATAGTTTTTCTCACAATGAAAGTTGTGGGAAGAATTCAAGCCTCTCCTTTCTCTAAACCCATTTTCTTTCTATGAAAATAGGGAAGAATTGGGGGCCTAAAAAGCTTATGTGCTTTAAGAGCTAGGAATTGATACACCACGAAAGTAGGGCAATCCTTTCTCTAATCCATTGTTATTAGCTTATGAAAAATGGCTTTAAGCTAGGATTTTTATGTGCTTGCCTTTATGTTCCCTTGGTTGATGTTTCCCCTAATCCCTAAGTTGTTAAGCATCTAGAAGCAACATCCCCTAATTTGAGGCCATCTTTTATCATTGTGTTATTTTGTGTTTAAATTGCATTGTCTTAACTAGATTTTTATAGCTTTAATTGTTGACATACCAACCATGAATTTGAATTGCTTGGATTCTTGTGGGTTCCAATACTTTGGTGCCTAGATATTTAGTTGTCATTCAAGTACGTGCATAGTTCCAAATCCCTTGCGGAACGATAAAACTTTACACCCGTTTACTCACCACTCTTTCCCGTACATCAACTTTTTGGCGCCGTTGCTGGGGATTGGTTTATTTGGTTGTATTGTGTGATTGCTTTTTTCTTTCTAGCATTAGAGTTAGTGAACTCTAAGGAGATCAAGTTTTTATTTTCTTTTATTTTCCTTTGTTATTTTTTGTTTTAATTGTGACTAAGTGCTTCCAAAGTTGTCTTTGCTTGAGTTTGGTTGTAGGTACTCTCTTGGTGCATGCAAACTAGGTCTAAAGGAAGCCAAGACCTTCACCCTTTCAACCAAGAACTCTCTAGGGAGCTAAGGAGACAAAGAATAGACTTGCTCGGTTGGTTGAAGGAGTTTGGATCATTGGAGATAAACATGGGACGGGTGACACTAGCAATCCCGGTCAAATCTCTCCCAATGATACAAGCACCCAACATAGCCCGAGACAAGGGGAATTCAATGAAGCTCATGTTAATGTCTCTCAAGTGCCAATTGCTCCCGTTCAAATACCGGCACAAACTTCATGGCAAATCCTAATGTCAATCCTTATGTTGGAGGAGGAATGGAGGTTTTCCACAAGCTCAATACCATTTTTATCCTAACATGAATCAAGGGGGCATTCCTCAAGGGTATGGGCAACTAAAACAACAAGGGTTGGTATGCAAAATCTTCTTCACCAAATGAACCCCAACTTTGCCAATCCTATGTTCAACATGCCTCAAAACTTTCCACAAGGAGTTCCTCCTATTTTCTATCAAGGTGTTCCACAAAGGCAACCCATGGCGGCCATCTAGCTCCGGAGTTTGAAGAAGAGGATTGCATTGTTTACCCGGGGGTGGATGCCAAATTTTGAACTCAAGACTTCTCTTATCCAAATGGTTCAAGCCAATCAATTTGGAGGTTCAAGGGTTGAGGATCCTAGGCTCATGTTGTCCACTTTGATCGGATTTGCCAAACAATCAAGATGAATGGGATTCCTAGTGATGCAATCAAGTTGAGGCTATTCCCTTTTTCATTGAGAGACCAAGCATTGAGTTGGCTCAATTCTTTTCTGGCCAACCACTTTACAACTTGGGAACAACTTTACAAGGCCTTCATGCAAGAGTATTGCCCTCCTTCCAAGGCCGCCAAATTGAAGAAGCAAATTCAAAATTTCCAACAATTTGGAAATGAGAATTTGTATGAAGCTTGGAAAAGATTTAAGGAGTTGAGAAGACAATGTCCAAAGAATTTGCTTACTCCGGGGGATTTCATCTCATCCTTTTATGAGGGATTGTTGGATAGCTCTAAAAACCATTCTTGACACATCTTCATTTGGAGGCATTTTTATTGATATGGGTCCGGAGTATGGTGAACAATTGATTGAGAGGATCACTTCTAACACGGCATATTGGTATAATGAAAAGAAGTGACCCACCCAAGAAAGAAAAAACGCCGGGATGTTGAGGTTGAAGAAAAAGATGGCCATGCAAGCTCAATTGGATTCAATTCAACACATGCTCAAGAATATGATGCAAGCTCCGAAGCAATGTGCAAGCGGTGACTCAAACTCCTCAAGTATCTTACATGTCTACTCCTTATTCTTGCCACAAGCTACTTACAATTCTCCCGTGTTCTAAACTGGCCTGGTAGCTTGTTGTGCTATGTGGGGAGCTTCATGCTTCTCAAGCTTGTCTTATTGTTGAACCCTAGTTGGCCAAGGCTCTTTACCAAACATGGAGCAAGTGGATAGGATTGGGTATTCTAGACCCCAAAACCAAGGGCAAGGATATGGAAATTATGGCCAACAAGGAAGGAATCATTTGGGTCTTCTTGGAATAACCAAGGTGCGCAAGGAAGGAATCCACCTCCGGGTTTTCAAGGAAATCAAGGAAAATAGAGGTGGAAATCAATTGAATCAAACAATGGGAGAGGAAATCAAGGACATGGAAATAATCAAAATCAACAAGGATCCTCTCAACCTTCTCAAGATGTGGACATGAAAACATTAATCAGAACATGATGATGTCTCAAATGTTCCCAAATTAGCAAGTTGGCAATCTCAAGTGGAGAATTTACAAGCCCAAAATCAAGGAGGAGCCACTCAAAGGGTCTACACAAGCCTCATCTTCTAGTGGTAGACTTCGGCTAACACCGAAAACCCTAGAAATCATGTCAACGCCATCACCACTAGAAGTGGAAATCTTTGAAGATCCACCCTTTCCTTCTAATGACTTTACAATTGAAGAAGATGTTGGAAAGATGAAGATGAGGAAAGGCAAATGAAAGGAAATTGAAAAAATTCTTGAAAGTGAAAATGATGATGAGCCTCTAATTCAAAGAACAAGTCAAAAGGGAAGGAGCCAATTCAAGAAGGAAACAACTCAAGTAAGAAGAATGTGAACAAGGGCAAGCAATAGATGACTCGGTATTACTTGCACTTGGTTGCATTTTTCCACAAAGGTGTGTGGACAAAACAAAGAAAGAGAGAGAAAAAGACAAGTTTAAAAATGGCTTGTAAGTTGCGAGATTTCGTAATGGACTTTGTGGAAGCAATTAACTTACAAATCACCTCATACAAAAATTCTTGAAGGAATATTTATTGAGTAAGCAGAAGA
>VALG01001515.1:0-14185 GCA_009835305.1 Ipomoea purpurea
GTGAGAGACTTATATATTGTTCGGTCTTGGGAACGTTTAGATCGAGGCGCATCTTTAGATCATCGGCCTGGGTTGCCCTCGGGGGGAACGTGAACGTCTGCAGCTGCATGCTGTGATGAATCGAGTCATTCCCAGTGCTGATGGGAAGCTAGAGTTACTCGTAAGATATGTGATAGAGTCGTTCATGCTTACAATGGTTTTCGTATATCTATATATATCTCTATATGTATTGGGGGGGGGTATTCAACGCGTTGGAGTGGGTTACCAACATCTCTCGCTGAACAGATATATTTGGCTTTCAAGCACGGACGAGTAATCACTGGAACGCGCTAGTGGTGTGGAGCGTAGATTAGATAGTTCTTCCCCTTTCGGCCTGCGTGCCGCATTTGTACTGATACTGGTTGAGTTAGATTCTAGCCTGTGCACCTGAGTTCTCCAGCTCAGGTGTGTCATAACACCCCGTACTCTTGTAAACGTATTTGGGATTTACGGTTATCTACCTTTAATATATTGTTCTTAAAAGTTTTAAAAATCTCGGGGTGTTACAGTGCATCTTTAGTACTTTAAGATGTGGCATAAATACTCCGATTAGACTTGATTCCGCTTTATGTTTAATGGATGATTAGATTGCTTATCTCTTGCCTTTTAAGTTTTAAAATGTGGTAAAAATCGGGGGTGTTACAGTGAACCTAAGTATTACTTTCAAAAATTCATGAGCATGGTGTTATATCATTATCTTGTTGCATTGAGAAGTTGTTGACTTGTTGAGTTGTGACATGCATAAGTTTGGTGCATGAGTGATTATATATATATATATATATATATATATATATATATATATATATATATATATATATATATATATATATATATATAATATATATATATATCTATATCAGTGAGGTTTTGGAGGACCCGTTTGGACCATGTCCTCTCGGATGATTATTATGGACATTGCATCCAGTATATGTAACACAGTGTATTCCCACGTTACGAGGTTGGAAACTGCTTGCCAGGTTGGAATCCTGGTCAGTGTATTCTAATAGTTCGATACCTGATTCACAAAGTTTGAGCATAGAACCAAGAGAGTGGTTCGGTGGACGAGTAGAGTATTAGGTCGGCTAGACGCCGTGCCCGGATAGGTTCATTCACACTATGATGAAGTTTCTACTTTGTCCATTTATAAAGAAAGTGAGTCAATGCAACTCTAAGAAAAGAAAGAAAAAAGTGAGTCATTGCGACCTAAGAAAAAGAAAGAAAGAAAGCAAGTCATTATGACTAAAAGAGATCTCCACAGAAAAGTATTCTATTTTTATAAACGAGTGTATGAATATACGTATAGTATTGCACGAGATTGCATTTGAGTATAGTATTGCACAATATTGCATGTGGGTATAGTATTGCACGAGATTGCATAATGTGAATGATTAACCGAGTTTTGTTTAGTGAGCATGATTGCTTAGTTGCATTTTGAGGGTCTTATATATCCAGTTTTCATGATGAGAACTTGATAGCATGAAGATAATTTTCGTATTGAACTTGAGGTCTTTTGAGTTCATTATGATGAGTTTTGTTATGAAAATTATGTGTTGGAGTATTTATGTTGTTGAGTCATTTTTATTTGAAGAGAATATTGTTAGACCCTTAATCGGAACAAAAAAAATATCGGCACGCCACATGCTCAACAAATTGTACTTTGCGTTTTTTCTAATTGTACAATGCCAACTTAAATTCCTAATATAACCTCGTTCTTCTAAATTATACCAAACTTTCATTGTTAAACTGGTGGCAAATTTGAAGTTTCCATAAAATTAAAAGGCAATTACTAGGACTCAGTTTCCGTAGCCCTTCTCCTCCACTTTACCGCGATGAAGATTGCTAGCCACCTTACTAGGACTCAGATTCCATAGCCCTTCTCCTCCGGTTTACCACGATGAAGACTGCCCGCCGCCTGAGCCTCTTTCATCGGCAATGATGGGTGAGCAAAGAAACACAGCCGACCGCGATTAAGGAAGGAGAAATTCAGCGGAGAAGCACAGCCGACCGTCAATTACGAGAAGCACCGCAATTACGAGAAGCAAGAAGAATCACACACCAGCGAAGAAACAAAGTAAACAAAGCCGATTTGGTCTCTTTGCGTCTGGTATGCAATTATTTACAATTATGCAGAGATATTTACAATTATGCAGAGATTGAATTACATCTATGGCACTGATTTGAATGGTTTGACAATAATTCAATTCTTGTAAAGTTTCATCTCTGATCTATGCATATGCAATGGCATATTAGTGGTTGAAAAGTTACCATATTTGCTATGAAAGTAGGGGTAGCTTGAGTGGAATGCAAATATGTGATATTTCAAATGGGTTTTGCTTCGATGTGGAAGTATGAGAGTCAGATTATGAATTTCTTAATTTGAAATCATCAAGTATGAGTAATTAGTAGTTGTGCTTCACTTTCACTACGCACACTTAATACTCCATTTTTGTAATGAGTTTAATCTTGTAGTGTTAGACCATTCGCCATTATTTGAGTTGAATATACTTGTATTTTTGTTTTTGTTCTCTACTATAGTGATTGGTGAAAAATTTTGGGTAGCATTTTCTCAAATGTGCTGTGACTTAATTAGTTCATTTGAAAAAAGTGCAGAATTTCAGAATGGTTTGGATGTATGTTATAGTTTTTGCTTTAAATTTTGTTTTTAATTTGCTTCAAACTAAATATTAGTTAAGTATGGCATTGCTAGGTTTTAATTTGTTCTAAGTATAGATTCTGAGTTTATTGAGGCAAAATCACATCAAGTATAGATTATGAATTACTCAATTAATTCAAGCATACCAAGTATGAGTTTATGTGATCTTGCAGAATTGTCAATGCATTACTTTTACTTGTGAGGTTGATATAATTCTCAAAGCTTTGGTTGATGATGAAGAGGTGACAATACATGTTTTCACTGTGCTTTATTTATTCTTATTCCATAATCTTAAATTGCAGTAATAAGTTGTACGTACTGTGTGGGTTCTTGATGTGTTTGACTTGTGAAGCTCAGTAATATATACATTTGCTATTATATTTATTTTGATGCAATACAAACGATCATGATCTGTAGTGTTCTTTTGAGTTTTTTCTGTATACTACTGTAAGGATAGTTGATTACATTCTAATAACCTTGTATCCGGTGTCCCCGACTTTTCCCTATTTAACGCAAATGATGCCCATTAGGGGTTCTGTGTGGACTTTATTTTTCTATGGAATTGATTTTGTAGGCTTTAGAATTCACAACTAAAAATGCAAAGGTATATGTATTATTCACATTTATAATTTAATAAATGGTTTTTCCATTTTGTGTTGCACACTCCTTTATTTATTTATAGGGAGGCGTATGATTGTAATGAAAGTCTACGTGCAGAGAGGAACTTGAGACGCCGAAATGCTTACGCAACAATGGATCCTGCTAACGAAAAGCATCGCGACAAAAGTACATTATGAAATCAGAGTAAATGTTATAATAATGAAAATAAACTACAGCAAACTGTGATTCCTCACGTGTAATAAGATATAAAATAATATGAATTATATTAAGCACCCACCATATTCACCAAACTAAAATGCAAAGTAAGAAGCTAAACACAGTACACACCATATTAGTTTATTGATTAGACGAATAAAAAAGCAATTCTTATTTACTAATTATGCCATCTTCACTATATCAAATATATATACTTGTCATGTCATTATTACCATCTTTATACAATTGTAATTTATAATTTATACATTAGAAAAAAAATACAAATCTTAATAGATTCCTAATTTCGAATTAGAATATTGATGTCTTAATTAATAGGACATTAGGTCTTAATTAATAGGAAATTAGGATATGAAGAATTTATAATACAATTGAGGTCTCAATCCTACAACACAAGGCAAAAACATGGTATCATATACCATAACATCATTGCACGATTCCTTGTCATTCACTACCATGAATAAACAACATGCAATAAACACACAATCAACAAAAGAAAATTCAACTTCACTAAAGATGGAGAAGAAGAAGACATTTTCGAGTCTCAACAAACACGCACTAAGAAAAATTAATTTTACCCTGCTCAAATTACTACTCTTTTCATTATAGATAGTCAGCTTTAGTTAGTGGTTTATTTGTTTTTACTTACTTTAATTCTATTTTAGCTATTTCGAATTTCTTTATCTTTTATTAAAATATATAAGCACCAAGATTATTTCTTTATCTTTTATTCATTTCACATTTTTCTTTCTCTCATTATTATATGAATACTTTAACCAATTAAGGAACACTAATTTATAAATACACATTGGGCATTGGTCTAATCGCGCAAAGCGCATGTCAAAACTAGTAATTTAATAAGAGTAAAATAGAGTATTAATTATGGCGCGTGTCAAAACTAGTAATTTAATAAGAGTAAAATAGAGTATTAATTATGTCAACTTTAATAAAATTATTTCTCTTAATTAATTGATAATGAATAATTTTTTTAATAAAGACATTGTTGGGACAATGTAAAGACATTGCATATTTAAATAGGTAATTCTAAGTTTACAAATGCAAGA
Organism: Ipomoea purpurea; assembly: GCA_009835305.1. Taxonomy (NCBI): domain Eukaryota; kingdom Viridiplantae; phylum Streptophyta; class Magnoliopsida; order Solanales; family Convolvulaceae; genus Ipomoea; species Ipomoea purpurea. The sequence goes on from VALG01001515.1 coordinate 4,591, forward strand.
TAATATAATCAAGATTGATTATAATTTTCAATAAAATAATTGTATAGGTATGGTTAAAACCAAATACGGGACGTTGATAAGTGCATTTATGTCCATATTTTTACCCCTTGTATAGACATATTTTGAGTGACAAACACTTTGATTTTATGCAAAGAAGTGCCTTAATTCCTTTATTTATATCTTTTGATGCATAAATTGTAGAGTTGCAGGCAATTGTGTGCTTTTGAGGCATTTTTGATGAATTTGGAGTCATGAGAGCCAAATATGAAGCTATGGAGATGGATGCAACACTTCCAAAGAAGTCTAGGATGGTGCTTTCAATGGTCTTAGTCATTTGGGCAAACCAAAACAAAAGAGAAGCAAAAGATCAATGCATTGCAATTCCCGACTTTCACGTCGACGTCATAGTCTTTGGATCATATTTCGAGCTAAAAATGTCCAATTGAAGTGATTCCTATGTTGTTGGAAAGCTAAATTGAAGGGATACAACTTTGATTCAAGCACCAAAGGCGAATTCAAACGTTTCGAGGGTGAAAAATGACCTAGAAGGCAGACTCATTGCACAGGAAATGCATACTGCCTTGGGCCACGGTTGTGCAACGCCCGTGGCCACTGGGCAGTGCACACTGCATTTCTGGCCACGGGTGAAGCACGCCCGTGGCAAGTCCTCTGCAACTCATATCAGCTCGTTTTTGCTCATTTAAAAGGGGATTTTTGACCCAAAAACACATCTTTCACTTCCTTTCATTTCCTTTCATTTCCTTAGCTTAGATTAGTCTAGTATTTCATCTCTAACTTATCTACAAAGCTTGTAATCATGGATTGGAGTGGGATTGAACCACAAATTTCTCATCTTCAATAGAGAAGCTTTCTCACTCTTCTTTTTAAGCTTTTGTGCAATGTTTATGATACTTTCTTGTGCTTTGTTGTTATTTTATGCTTATGAAGTGTGAGTAGTTCGTTTTTGGGCTTGGATTAGAGTGATATTGCCAACCTAGATGCTAAATAGGTGATTATTTCATAAGGGGGAAGATTTCTAACCTAGGGTTCATTTGTTTGAAATGGATTTATGTTGAATCTTGTTAATATTTGGTACGTAACTCTTACTAGCTTGCTTTTGGATAGTTATTCTCCACAATGAATGTTGTGTGAAGAACTCAAGCCTCTCCTTTCACAAACCCATTTTCTTTCTATGAAAATAGGGAAGAATTGGGGGCCTAAATGCTTTTGTGCTTTAAGAGCTAGGAATTGATACACCACGAAAGTAGGGCGATCCTTTCTCTAATCCTTGTTATTTAGCTTATGAAAAATGGCTTTAAGCTAGGATTTTTATGTGTATTGCCTTTATGTTCCTTTGGTTGATGTTCTCCCCTAATTCCTAAGTTGTTAAAGCATCTAGAAGGCAACATCCCTTAATTTGAGCCCATCTTTTATTATTGTGTTTACTTGTGTTTAATTTGCATTGTCTTAACTAGATTTTTAGCCTTTAATTGTTAACGTACTCAACCATGAATTTGAACTTGCTTGGATTCTTGTGGGTTCCAATACTTTGGTGCCTAGACCTTAGTTATCACTCAAGTACGTGCCATAGTCCAATCCCTAGCGGAACGACAAATTTACACCCGTTTACTCACCACCTCTTTCCCGTACATCAACTTTTTGGCGCCGTTGCTGGGGATTGGTTTATTTGGTTGTATTGTGTGATTGCTTTTTTCTTTCTAGCATTAGAGTTAGTGAACTCGAAGGAGATCAAGTTTTTATTTTTTTATTTTTTTTGTTAATTTGTTTTGAATTGTGACTAAGTGCTTCCAAAGTTGTCTTTGCTTGAGTTTGGTTGTAGGTACTCCTCTTGGTGCATGCAAACTAGGTCTAAAGGAAGCCAAGACCTTGACCCTTTCAACCAAGAACTCTCTAGGGAGCTAAGGAGACAAAGAAGAGACTTGCTCGGTTGGTTGAAGGAGTTTGGATCATTGGAGATAAACATGGTGACGGGTGACACTAGCAATCCCGGTCAAATCTCTCCCAATGATACAAGCACCCAACATAGCCCGAGACAAGGGGAATTCAATGAAGCTCATGTTAATGTCTCTCAAGTGCCAATTGCTCCCGTTCAAATACCGGCACAAAACTTCATGGCAAATCCTAATGTCAATCCTTATGTTGGAGGAGGAATGGGTTTCCACAAGCTCAATACCCATTTCATCCTAACATGAATCAAGGGGGCATTCCTCAAGGGTATGGGCAACCTCAACAACAACAAGGGGGGTGGTATGCAAAATCTTCTTCACCAAATGAACCCCAACTTTGCCAATCCTATGTTCAACATGCCTCAAAACTTTCCAAAGAGTTCCTCCTATTTTCTATCAAGGTGTTCCACAAAGGCAACCCATGGCGGTCCCATCTAGCTCCGGAGTTTGAAGAAGAGGATTGCATTGTTTACCCGGGGGTGGATGCCAACAATTTTGAACTCAAGACTTCTCTTATCCAAATGGTTCAAGCCAATCAATTTGGAGGTTCAAGGGTTGAGGATCCTAAGGCTCATGTTGCCACTTTGATCGGATTTGCCAAACAATCAAGATGAATGGGATTCCTAGTGATGCAATCAAGTTGAGGCTATTCCCTTTTTCATTGAGAGACCAAGCATTGAGTTGGCTCAATTCCTTTCTGGCCAACCACTTCTTGGGAACAACTTTACAAGGCCTTCATGCAAGAGTATTGCCCTCCTTCCAAGGCCGCCAAATTGAAGAAACAAATTCAAAATTTCCAACAATTTGGAAATGAGAATTTGTATGAAGCTTGGAAAAGATTTAAGGAGTTGAGAAGACAATGTCCAAAGAATTTGCTTACTCCGGGGGATTTCATCTCATCCTTTTATGAGGGATTGTTGGATAGCTCAAAAAACCATTCTTGACACATCTTCATTTGGAGGCATTTTTATTGATATGGGTCCGGAGTATGGTGAACAATTGATTGAGAGGATCACTTCTAACACGGCATATTGGTATAATGAAAGAAGTGACCCACCCAAGAAAGAAAAAACCGCCGGGATGTTTGAGGTTGAAGAAAAGATGGCCATGCAAGCTCAATTGGATTCAATTCAACACATGCTCAAGAATATGATGCAAGCTCCAAAGCAAGATGTGCAAGCGGTGACTCAAACTCCTCCTCAAGCATCCTACATGTCTACTCCTTATTCCTTGCCACAAGCTACTTACAATTCTCCCGGTTCTCAAAGCATGGCAATGGTAGCTTGTTGTGCTATATGTGGTGGAGCTCATGCTTCTCAAGCTTGTCTATTGTTGGACCCTAGTTGGCCAAGGCTCTTTACCAAACATGGAGCAAGTGGATATGATTGGTATTCTAGACCCCAAAACCAAGGGCAAGGATATGGAAATTATGGCCAACAAGGAAGGAATCAATTTGGGTCTTCTTGGAATAACCAAGGTGCGCAAGGAAGGAATCCACCTCCGGTTTTCAAGGAAATCAAGGAAATAGAGGTGGAAATCAATTGAATCAACAATGGAGAGGAAATCAAGGACATGGAAACAATCAAAATCAACAAGGATCCTCTCAACCTTCTCAAGATGTGGACATGAAACATTAATGAACATGATGATGTCTCAAATGTCCCAAATTAGCAAGTTGCAATCTCAAGTGGAGAATTACAAGCCCAAAATCAAGGAGGAGGCACTCAAGGGTCTACACAAGCCTCATCTTCTAGTGGTAGACTTCCGGCTAACACCGAAAACCCTAGAAATCATGTCAACGCCATCACCACTAGAAGTGGAAAATCTTTGAAGGATCCACCCTTTCCTTCTAATGATCTTACACTTGAAGAAGATGTTAAGAAAGATGAAGATGAAGAAAGGCCCAAATGAAGAGGAAATTGAAAAAATTCTTGAAAGTGAAAATGATGATGAGCCTCTAATTCAAAGAAACAAGTCAAAAGGGAAGGAGCCAATTCAAGAAGGAAACCAACTCAAGTAAGAAGAATGTGAACAAGGGCAAGCAAATAGATGACTCGGTGATTCCTTGCAACTTGTTGCCATTTCCAACAAGGTTGTGGAAAACAAAAGAAACCGAGAGAGAAAACAAGTTTAAAACAATGCTTGATAAGTTGGAGATTTCTATGCCTTTGTGGAAAGCCATTACTCAAATACCTTCATACAAAAAATTCTTGAAGGATATTTTGAGTAACAAGAAGAGATTGGAGAAGAGTGCGGTGGTGGACCTTAGTGAGGGAGCTTTGACATGTGCCGTTCTCCAAAGAATTTGCCTCCAAGTTGAAGGATCCGGGAAGCTTTTCTATCCTTGCATTGTTGGAGGATTTGTGGTGAGCGCGTGCTTTATGTGATCGTTGGGGCTAGTGTAAAGCTGTATGCCCTATTTTCCTATGCATAGAGGCTCAATCTTGGAGAAGCTAAAGCCACTACCATCGGACACTCCAAATGGCGGATCGTTCCATCAAGCGCCCGGTGGGAATAAACTTGAAGATATCCTGTGCATGATTGATCAATACTACATCCGGGAGAGTTTCGTGATTCTTGAACATAGAGGAGGAATACCAAGGTTCCAATAATCCTTGGTAGGCCCTTTTCTACCCACCGCCGGGGCAATCATAGATGTCAACAAGAGGGAAGCTTGTGATGGAGGTAGCCAGCATAAAAGTTGAGTTTTGACATCTTCAAGATGGCCGAAGCACCAACCTTCTTACATTGATGAGTTGCAACATGGTGGAGAAGCCATAGAAAAATGTGTTTGGAGAGGTGTTGGGATTGGAGGAGATAACCAAGGGAGGCTCTCTTGTGGGGAAATTTTCTTTGAAAAGTTGGGAGAGTATATACCCAAATCAAGGTATGACCTTGGCATGCAAGAGTGGAGAAACAACTTTGAAAACATGACGGGAGCTCTTGGCCATTCTTGAACCCCTTGTGAGAGGAGTATGCCCGAAGGTCAGAATAAAACCTTTTACCTCCTAAATCTCCGGGTATGCTTTTCTTGGCTCTACTCTTACTTACCCGGTGATTATTAAATTCTTCTTTGCCAATGTGAAAATTGATAAATTGCTTAAATGTGCTTGAAAGCATAAGAGCGCAATTGGGTAACAAATGGGATTTGATTGGAATTGATCCTAAGTATGCATGCATAGTAATCTATTTAGAGGACAATGCCCAAGCCATTGTGAGCCCCTTAAGGAGGTTGAATCCTAACTTAAAGATTGGTAAAGGAAAGAGATTTTAAAGTTGCGCGAGGCCGACATTAATACCCTATTTCGGATAGCAATGTGGTTAGTCCCTACATGTTGTTCCCCGAAAAAGGGGCGGTAATACACGTCATTGAAAATGAGAATATGATTGATGCCCTACTAGACTTGTTACCGGGCACCTGAATGTGCATGATTGATAGAAAATTGAACAAGTCTAACTAGGAAGATCACTACCCCTCCATTTTAATTGACCAACTTGCTTGAAAGAATGTCCGAAAATGAATAACTTTTGCTTCTTAGATGGATTCAAGGATATTTCAGATTTTTCTATCCACGTCCCGAGGACTTCAGAAGATGACACAGTTCAACTGCCAATATGCGCACTTTGGCCTTAAAAGGATGTCATTTGGTTTGTGTACGCGGCCGGCCAATTTCAAAGAGCATGATTGCTTATTGTTCTCCGAGTTGGTGGAAGAAGATCATGGAGGTGTTCATGGATGACTTTCGTTTATGGGAAGTCTATTTGAGAGATGTTTAATCAATCTTGACAAAGTTTGTGTAGTGTGCAAGAGGTTGTATTTTATCTCGTGCTAATATTTGGTAGAAGTTAAATGTTCATTGGCAACCGATATGGGAATTATTCTTGGGCACAAAGTCGTCGGCAAGAGGAATTGAGGTGGACCCACAAAGATAGAAGCATATCAAATTTGCCCACCTGCCGGCCACCGTTAAAGGGAGTGAGGAGTTTTTCTGGGCATGGACCGGGTTCTATAGAAGATTCATAAAAGATTTTCCAAACTTGCAAAGCCCCTTACTCATTTGCTTGCCAAAGATGTGAATTTTGATTTTGATGAGTCTTGCCTTGTAGCATTTGACAAGTTGAAGGAGGCTCTATGCCATGCTCCCATCATTCAACCCCCGATTGGAGTTTACCATTTGAGTTAAGATGTGTGATGCAAGTGACTATGTAGTTTGGGCGGTGTTGTGCCAAATGAGGAACTGGAGCTACCATGTGATCCACTATGCAAGTCATACGCTTGATGAAGCCCTAGGTGAATTATGCAACAACCGAGAGGAGCTCTTAGCGGTGGTGTTTGCATGACAAATTCCGGTCTTGATCTCATGGGAAGCAAGGTGCATTGTTCACACCTGATCATGCCGGCTTTGAAAGTAATTTGTTCCAAAAGAAAGATGCCAAGCCGAGGTTGATCCGTTTGGGTCTTCTCTTCATAGAATTTGGATTGGGAAAGTAAGAGACAAAAAGGCTCCGAGAATGTTGTGGCGGACCACCTTTCAAGACTTGAAAGACACAAGGAAAATGAGTTTTCCATTGATGATTTCATTCAAGGGAGAAACACTTTTTATTTTGAGTGAATATGGGAAGAAATTAATCGTGCCTTGGTTCGCGGACATTGTGATTACCTTGTGAAGGGTACTCCCAAAAGGAATTTCAATTTCAACAAGAAAAGATATTTTTGCATGAATGTGAGAGATTACTTTTGGGGATGAGCCCCTATTGTTATAAGATATGTGCTGATGGAATTGTGAGAGGTGCATGAACCGAGGAGGAATTTCTAAAGTTTTTGATGCATTGCCACTCTTCAAACATAGTGGATGGACACATGAGTGCCGACCGCCACGGCTCTAAAAAGTGCTACATCCGGTTTTTTTGGCCTACTTTGTTTGCTACGCTAGAGAGTTTGTGCGTAAGTGTGACAATTGCAAAGACCGGCAATATTGGAAAAAGACATGAGATGCTCAAAAGGTATACTTGAAGTGGATTGTTTGATGTGTGGGGGATGAACCTCATGGGTCAATTTCCTCTTTTTATGGGAAATGAGTATATCCTTAGTAGTGCGGGGATTCATGTGTCCAAAGTGGGTAGAGCAATTGCAACTCCAAGGAATGACTCAAGACCCATGCTAACGTTTGTCAAGAAGAACATATTCTCCTGGTTTTGGCATGCCAAGAGCTTTCATAACCGACAATGCACCAAACATTTTGGCAAACAAGCTTTTGGAGATAATTTTTCTCAAATATGCGTAATGTATCCATCACCGCTTTGGTTTTTTTAGTTGTTGTACGGTGGAGTCATTGATCGGTTTTGGTTTGCTATTGGTTCTTTTCCTTGTCAGAGCTCAACCAACCAATTTACGAATAGATTTGATTTCCTATTGGCCAACCTATTTTGCCCACAGGAGTTTCGTCTCTGTATCGCCCGCTGACAGCTCCGTAGATTCTACAAAGACTTGATCGATGCAAGTTAGAGTTGTGGAGGCAAGTTACTCGCAAGAATACAACATCTTTGATTTGCATAATAATGTGTGTGGCAAAATGATGGGCAGTGCTTGATAGACAGAGATACGTGAGGCATGGTGCCTTAATGAAGACCATAGATGGATTGCACTTTTCATTGGGACAAACTCCCTATAGTAGAGTCAGCTTATTGTTCCACCTTGGAGTTGCATTGCTTCTACCCACTTTGAACACATATCCAACCGCTACAAGATATACTCATTCCCAAAAGAAGGAGGAATGGACCCATGAAGTCCATCCCCACACAATCAAACAATCCACTTCAAGTATACTTTTAGGCACTCTACATCGATGTTGTGTCTTCCTCCGTTTATATCCAAACTTATTGCCGGTCCTTGTGTGTGTCCGAATTGTCACACTTACCACAAGAAGATCATTCTAATGCGGTTGACGCGAACTATAAAGGTTATGGAGACACAAGGCATATTGGGCAGTCTCTAAAAATAGAGATCTGAAGTAGTGATGGAGCACTATGGCAAGAGAAAGGAAGGCAGTGGTGGGGGTAACTTGATGAAGCTTGAGGAGTTGCCGTATCGGATGGCGGGATAGGTGAGTGATCATGCAGAGGGTACTCCAATATAGGAAAGGAGAATCATACGTACTTTTTCATCGAGAGGGTAGTAGAAATTTTTCGAGGAGCGAACTTTGAACCGGGTGATTCCAAGTGTTAATACTAGTGAGGCTATCATTCAAGTGTTTTTCAGAAATCTCAAGTCGAGTGTGTCAGTGGGCCCTTTCGAGTAGTTTTTGGTATCGATTGATACCATTGCGGTGCGTTCGTTCGAATTTTGTGGTCAAGTCTCGGCAGGAGATTATTTTATGGTGAATGGCTAGGCAAAATCTTTTTCTCGCCTGTAGTTTCTTCTCTTCTTCAATTCAGACCTCTTGTTTATTGGGTTTTAGCTTTTGAGCTGTCTTTGAATCTTTGATTTTCTTACCCTTTGAAGGACATGAAAGAAATTGTGACAATCCAAGTTGGAAGCTATGCAAACTTCATTGGTTCTCACTTCTGGAATTTCCAGGTTTTTTTTTTTTTTTCTCATCTATATAATATATATATATATATATATATATATATATATAATATATATATATATATAGCTTAATTTGTTCCATATGCTAATTGAACACAATTTTTTGCATCCATTTCCTTCAAACATATTTTTGTTCTCATATTTCTTAGTAAAAGAAACTTTCACTTTATAGATAGCAAAAAGTCTGAATCTTGAGAATTTTTAGCCACCTTTTTGTTGGTATTGGATTTATTTTTTCGTGATGGAGAGTGGAGATATTCCCTCATTTTTCTGGCTGTGGGTTTTATTGAAATTGTGAGATCTATCTTATTTTGAGTTTGTGCCATTTGCTAGTTGTTAGAGCAGTTTCTGGTGTGCATATTGTGGATTGATGAATTTTTGCATAATCATGAAGGATGAGTTGCATGGACTGGCCGAGAGTGATGAAGTGTTCACGAATCATTCTCTTAATACTGATGTGCTCTATAGGAGTGGTGAAACACAACAGGTGACCATATCATGTCTAACTCTATGATGCGTTTTAATATGATCTCAAGTTTAGCTGTTATGACTTTATGTGTTTCATTTCAAAGTCATTTTTCTTGAAAATTCTGTTGCAGGGACTCCTTACCTATACCCCTCGATTGGTTTCAGTTGATTTTCAAGGTAAACATTTTGGACGTTTCATCATCTGTGAAATGATGAAATGCAGTTAGATGATTACTCATGCAACAAAGTGTTTATTTCACTCATTATTGATTTTACTTGGAGATCTATATACTCAACTTTTAAGTTAATGAACTTGTACAAAGAAAAATTTTGATTCACTAAAAGATTTTCATCCATACTTTTCAATAGCTAAATTCCTTGACATGTATTGTGCTTTAACTTGAAATCTCTACATTCTGAGTTATAACCTAATTTATGAATTGCTTTGCTTTGAATTTTTTGTGAATCTTCTCAGTTCTCAATCCATGAATTTATAAGTGATTTTTATCTTCATATTTTTCCTTTGGTTGCTGCTAATACTATGGCTACATTTTTGTAGTTTAAAGGCATG
>VALG01001519.1:0-24235 GCA_009835305.1 Ipomoea purpurea
AGTGAGAAGGAGACCTCCTTATTTATATACTAAATAGGTCGCTCTAAGCATTTAATGTTTTGCTGCAAGTGGCTTGACGTGGCACATTCTCGTTGGCTTGGATAAACGGTCGCCTCACAGCTACGTGTAGGTTGATTGTTCGATGTGACGGAGCCGTTTATTCCTGCAAGTTGTTAGTCGCCGCTCTGCAAGTGCAAGTGAACTTCCTTTACTTGTAGTGTAAGCTAAGTTATCTTGCTCGCGGAGTGCATTGCACCGCAGGTCCACTAGTCAACCTACGGTAGACCGGCCGGGTGGAGCTCCGTCGGGGCGATTTCAAGGGTGATTCGAGAACATCTTCATCTATCACGAGGCCTATGGATAAAAGCAGTACGATTGATACAAAGTGATTTAGTTTTGTCGAGTTGATGGTTGTGACGAACCGGCCAGGTAGCTCTTTGACGAACCGACTATACGAATTAGTCCTTTATGTGTATTTACCCATCACGAGTTCCCCACTTCTTTGAATCCGCGAGAGTCGTCGAGGTTCGAGAAGTGAAAACATTTTCCTTGTACTTTTTTCCTATCGGCTTGTCACTGAGTGGTTCGATAAGTCCAAAGAACATAGGGGAGCTCCTCTACCCATCCCCCGCGCTCTGCAACCCCTTCTTCAATACGTAAAAAAAAAAAATTGAATTTTTCTGCAGGAAAAAAAAAAAGTGACAAAAACAACAAGTTAGATGAAAAATAACATGTAATCATTTTGTTTTTATTTTATTTTGCCGTGTAAGCAAATTAAATGGATATTGTTAGAAACTTGATAAAAATGCTAGATAAAAAATAATTGAGAGTATAATAGCTTAGATAGACCATATTTTAATTCATAGGGCTAGATGAATTAATAGTTATGTTGTGCAACCGTGTGCACCATGCATGGTACACACGGTTGCAAAACGACGTCGTTTTGACTAAAAACGCGCGTCCCATTTAAAAAAAAAAAAATCAGTTTTTGACTCCTCTCAACAGCATTATATTGTTCATTCATTAGTGAATTTTTAGTTCATTCAATTGTTGATATTTGTTCATATTCATTGGATATTTAGTTCAGGATATTTAAGTTCATTGATTGTGGATATTTAGTTCATTCATTCTGAATTTTGTGTTATTCATTCACTATGAATATATAGTTATAAATTTGTGGATATATAGTTATGAATTTGTTGATATATAATTCAAATTATGCACTAAAAATGCTATTGTCGGGAATCGAACCTGATTTTTTTTTTTTTAAGTGGGACGCGCGTTTTTAGTCAAAACGACGTCGTTTTTGCAACCTTGTGCACCATACATGGTGCAACACACGGTTGCAAAGCATAATTTTCATAGATGAACAATCAATGTTAATACTATGGACCTATTTCACCCTTCTACAGTTCTACCTAAATTATATATAGTCTTTAAAAAAAATTTAAAAAAAAAAGAGAATATAATGACATTTAAAGAAGAGTTTAATTACCAAAATGGTCCCTTGACTATAGTGAAATTACCAATTTGATCCTTGACTATTTTTTTAACCAATTAAGTCCCTCCAATTTTAAAATTTTTTAACCAATTTGGTCCTCAGTTAGTTTGACCGTCTAGTCAACGTTAACTTAGACCAAATTGGTAATTTCTTCTCATTGTCAAGGGACATTTTGGTAATTAAACTTTAGGGTGGCGCAATATTGGTTTTAGTTTTCTCCGAATCGAACTGTACCGAACCGAACCGAAGTAAATAACCGAACAACGAACGATATGTGAATTCTTGTATACCGAGTTCCGATAAAAATTCCGATCCATATCTGAATTGTTCGTAAAAATTAAACTGAACCGAATACAGGTTTGATTTTTTTTAAAAATATAATAATAATAAATATAATAATAAATAATAAATAAAAAGTAAATCCAAGTCCCTTACTTCTTGCTCTATCATTCAGCTCATATTTTCACGGGTTCCCTCGTAAATGTTTTATTTGATTTCTTTGTGGTTTGTTATCAAAAGTTCTATATTATGTGTTATGATGTTACATAGTCCATATCCAAAGTCTAATATAAGAATTCAAATATCGTTCTGGTTGTTTGGATATTTACTTCCGGTTCGGTTCGGTACGGTCGATTCGAGAAAACTAAACCGAATTGTCCACCCCTAAAGTTAATTACCAAAATGGTCCCTTGACTATAGCAAATTACCAATTTGGTCCCAAAGTTAACCGTTGACTAACGGTCAAACTAACGGATGACCAAATTGGTTAAATTTTTTAAAGTTGAGGGACTTAATTGGTTAAAAAAATAGTCAAGGACCAAATTAGTAATTTCGCTATAGTCAAGGGACCATTTTGGTAATTAACTCTTTAAAGAAATTCAATATTTGTACACGTTTTTAGTTATTGACATCTCATGGTTCATAAATAGCCTTAAATGTCATATGCGAATATTTATTTGAAATTTAAATCTTTGTTACGTGTTAATTAAAAACTCCTGAAGTGAACAGAATAGAATTACTCTTTCACGATCACGAGTACATAATTTTCCTACCGTTTAGTTATAATTATTTCTTTTAGAGAAAAGGGTCAAATAGGCCCTCGAACTTTATCTTAAAAGTCAATTAGGCCCCTAAACTTTTTAAAGGTGCAATTACACCCATCAACAATTCATTTAGGTGCAATGAAGCCCAAGAATAAGTTAATGACCTGCTATCACAGGTCATTAGGGTTCAGGCCACCTTCCAGCGAATTTTCCGACAAAAAAAATGTGACCAGCAACCGACCTAGATTTGCGAAATTTCGCCGGTCACTTCTTTTGTCGAAATTTCGCCAGTCACTTTTTTTTTCTTTTTTTGCGGAAAATTCGCCGAAAGGTGGCCTAAACCGAATGACCTGTGATAGCAGGTCATTAATTTGTTTTTGGGCTTCATTGCACTTAAATGAATTGTTGATGGGTGTAATTGCACCTTTAAAAAGTTTAGGGGCCTAATTGACTTTTAAGCTAAAGTTCGAAGGCATATTTGACCCTTTTCCCTTTCTTTTATCCAAATAATAGATATACAATTTATTTACATAATTACAATTTAACTAAAATTCCATTTGTATTGTTTTAACTAATTAATTACAAATTTTTTTTAGTTCTACTAGATCACAAAGTTATTGGCACTCATATTTCTTTAATTTTGTCACATTATATATGCATCATTAACTTTTATTTACTTGTCACAATTAGTCATATATTAATTTTTACAGTTAATAAAAATGACTAACATAAATTAGTTTTGAGAAAATTAGATGTTGCTACAAAATACTTGAATAATAAATTAAATGTTAGTTATTTTTATATTAAATAATAAATGACAAATTGAGGATAATCCCAATTAATTGGTCAAACTAAGTTTGATTCTCAGTGACAAATAATGATATCTCAAATGATACTATTAATAAATTATGTTGGATGACTTATGATTATTATTTAATTCCTCAAAGGTTTTGTAGTTAATAATTGGTTAAGGCCATTGTATATATTATATATTTTTAATCTACAAATCTACAAATCTATTTACAATACTTCTACAAAATCTAATAGAGGAATAATATGTTAGGCCCTTAACTGGAACAAAAAAAATATCAGTACTAATTGTTTCTTAAAACGAATGGTTAATATTATTTTGATTTTAGTATCTTTTAATGATTTTCTTATTTACCCTTATTATATTATTTTTTTCTCTTAAATAATCTTAAATTTCGTTAGTTTAAACTTTAGTGACGGAATATTCCGTTAACTATTTTTATTCTTAACATACTCTTAATTTATATAAGGTCTTAAATATATTATGAATATGTTAAAAAACTCTCAAAACAATTTGTCTCAATTAAAAAATAGAAATTAAAAAAAAAAAATCATTGATTTCATTATTGTTGCAAACTTTTATTATGGGTCATTATTATCAACTTGCCTGACATAAAAAATTGTATTCTTGTCAAACATAATATATTGATTCTTATAATTATAATAATCATATAATTCGCTGAAGTAACATAATACATGTTATTTATATTTTATTTCTTCTATACTTTTCAAATATTTTTAAAGAATTTAAATTCCCACCATCAAAGTCCGAACTTATGACCACTCATTTGAAATAGTATATGAGTTTCAAACTTATGACGCTCAATGGTTCCATCCGCCTTTCGTTTGGTGCGAAAAATCATTTGCACCCCACGAATATCATACTAGGGTGAGAAGGAACTAAACGCCACATCTAATTCTGTAGCAACGCATTGAACTCCAAGTTCATCGCCTCTCACCACTCGATCAGGAACCTCACGAGAAATCCTTTGTCTCGACTCCTCAAAGACTTCGAAGAATCCCATGTAGTTTCAAGTACCTCGATGTTGCAATCTTCAATCAATAGAGTCGGATCTAGTTTCCTTCGATTCAAGAATCGAGTCCACGAACCTAAATCTAAGGTTGAAGAAAGTAAGATTGATTTGAGTCCACGAATCAATTTGCTAGTCAAGTCCACGACTAGCCACTAATTGAGGTCGTCAAAAATGCACATGCTTGCAAACAAAAACCCGGCTAGTGATGAGGTCTATGCACATATACCCTCGAAATGACGCTGGATATGCCAAAGAAGCCAAAGGGAGCAGGCCGGAAATTCGTCCATTTTGTGACTATTGTAAGGACGCAGAAATGGAAAACATAGAACCCAAAGACACGAAGAAACGAGAAAGACGGAGAGGAACGATGCAATAGTTGATGAGGGGCTAGAGTTAGACAAAGTAGAAGTAAGCATTTTATTAATCAAATAAACAACTGTCTCAAAAGCATACTCCAAAATCGAGCAGGAATCGAACATGTGTCAAAAGACTCATCCGGTCTTAACAATGTGCCAATGCCTACGCTCAACACGACAATTTTGCTCGTGGGTGTAGGCACAAGACTGACGGATGAACAATGCCCAAGCGAGTAAATAGAGAATGTAATTTCTTGTATTCCCCCCAAGATCAGATTGAATAGATTTAATCTAGCAATTAAATGAGCATTCAACCATTGCCCGAAAATGTTCAAAACGCAGCATACAAGTCAGATTTTGAGCACAAAGGATAAAACCAAAGGTTACGAGAATAAACATCCACAAACACAACGAACTAACGAAAAACCAGTAGAAGATAGTTGAGGAGCAGGACCCAAATATCAGTATAAACTAAAATCTAAGACATGTGAACTTGATGATTCAAATCTAGATAAAGTAAAACGGGAAGATTTCCCAACTTGACAATGACTCACATAAATAAGAAATAGTATGATTATTAGACGAACTAACAGAACAATCTCTAAAATCTGACTAAAGACAGGATGATGGGGATGACCTATGTGCCAAATGTTGGAAAATTAGCTTAAAATGACATAAAAAATGGCATATTAAGTGGCTACTTTGTGGTACAATTATCAGTGGGGTCCACTTCCGATTTGGGTGGGTCAAAGTGGATTTGTGTTCTTCGTAGTGAGACGAAGAGATTGATATATTGTACGCTCAAAACGGATAATGGGTGAATGAGATATTGATTCTCAAAGTAGACCCATTTGAATTGGGAAATGAAGGGAAAAATGTAGGACTTTTGTCCCACATTGGTTTGGAACAAGATTTGCCCCCCTTATTACAATGAGCTCTTTCAAGCTTGTAGAATTGTATAGCATAGAGGCTCTCTCCGCGCGCGCGCGGGGGGGGGGGGGGGGTGCAAATCAAAATCCAACTAGAAGAGCTCAAAGGCTTGAATCAACCCGACCTCGGGTGTGCGGCACCTGCGGGTGGTGGTGCACCAGCACGGAGAGTGTATACGGAAGATAAAACTCATATGTACGGAATTTAATTGCAATGGTTTAAACTCAGATTTAATCCAATTAGTGCTGACCGTTACCAGTTTACCAATTGGTTTTAATACCCAATTTTACTGGCCATGTTGAATGTTTATCCCTTCCAACGAAGGCCCTATATTAAAGAAGAGGTTGGCAGAAGCATTTTACATTACACACACAGAGTGAAAACAAAAGGAAGTTCCAGTAGCTTTTTCAGCTTCAAGAACTTCTGCATTCTACTCTCTCCTTTTCCCCAGCAGTGTCCAGTTTGCTTTGTTCTGCCGGGCTCTTTGTTTAGGTGCTTAAAACACAAGAGTCGTAAGCACGTTTTTATCCTGGGAAACCTAGGCTACACGTCCTAGCACTTGTGGGAGTAGCAAATAAGGTTTTAAGGAAAAGAACCTCGTGTCGAACTCGTGCTAAAGCCTTCACCCAAACACTCACTTTTCCTCCCAGTTTTCTGTTTTCCGGTGTTATAAGAATTTCGGTTTATGTTATTTTTTTTAGTTTATGCGGGTGAGTGCTATTGGTCCCTACTATCCATAATAAGAGTGTAATAATGCTGCTGTGTGTTTTTAGATCTTTCATATATGCTTATGGAAATGAGAGATCCGTAATATTTTTATATATATCCCTTTCTGTGATTTATATGTTCTTCCGATGTAGAACTTCCGTGTTACGAGATCCTTCAGAAATAAAAAAAAAAAAAACGGGTGGAAACTCTATAAAAAGCAGGCAGTTATTCTCATATGCAAAACTATCTATTAATATCTTTTTGTTTATATATTGAGTGATATATTTTATGTAATTCTTGTCATATTATTTTCATTTTTATCAACTTTATGTAATGGTTTGTGTATCATTTTATATAGTATGTTTTTCTTATTTTATCATTCACTAATGGCAAACCTGCACGACTGCACAACTCTCAAAATATCCGGTGCCAAGATACTGCCGTTTGAAGAGGACAAAGCGAAATATCAGGCGTGAGAATGATGAGCGCGAGGGCCCCCAGGCGGCGAAAAGTGGTAGTATATGATGATGTCTTTGGTGGTGTGTAGATGTTTGTCTGTTTTCCGATTGCAGGTGCGGTCGTTTTAGGTGCTGTGTTGTGTTTAGATAGTATCTTGTGTGTTGTTTGTATTGTAGTATGTAGAGAGGTGTTATAGGGTAGTGATGTAGGTCAATGATGTGGAGATGGTGTATGTTGTGTATATTATTTGTATATGTATGTAAGTTGTAGAGTGGTAGGTTATGTGTATTGTATGATTATGATTATGTGATGTATAGTGGTGGAGTATGTGTGGTAGTGTGGGGAGTATATGTGTATTATTTGTGTGTGGATGGATGTATGTGTGATGTTGTAGTGGAGTGTATGGGAGTGTGTAGAGTGTGGGGTATGTTGGTGTGGAGTAATTGGAAGAGTAGTGGTGATAGTGTCCGTGGGGGTGGATATGGTGTATAGTGACGTTGCTGAGAAAAGAGTGTGTGTATGAAGTAAGTGCGGAGTGGAGTGCGATGGCTGTCCCGCGATATAATAAAATGGGAATTATGGGTCCGTGATGATGGATCGTCTGCATGCTGCACTGTCATATATAATCATGGTGATCTGTGTCGTCTATCGCTATTCTGTCCTCGAGCTGTGAGGCGCATTGTATTGTGTCCGTTGGTATTGGTTTCCGCGGGAATTTACTCGGATTACACGGGGTGGTCGGCGGTTGGAAACTCCGTGTAGCATTGTGGTTTCCGCCGGAACCAAAGGTGATAGTGATAATATATAATATGAAATATAATTTATATGATTATCATGATTTGGTGCTCTCTCTCAGAGCTGTGTTCCTGGCTTTCTGTTGATTAGTCTCTAGTTTCTGCCGAATATTCCATGACTTCCGCTACTAGTATTACTCATCTGTGTTGCTCTAGCTGGGGATAACTCATGATCTTATGGTTCTGCTCCTGTTATATCTCATTTATTATTTTTATATGAGTGTGTAGTATGATTTTTAGTGGTATGTGGATATATATATTGTTTATGATTGTATAGGGAGAAATGGTATGGTATTTTTTATTATTTTTATTATTTATGTTATACAAATATTTAATAATTAATAAATATGGTTTATTTAATCTATATTGTTGCTAGTTTATTCATGATTATATGATGTGGTCGCGAGCGCCATATGTATTATTTATGTGTATCTCGATTATTTTTTTCTTTTTTCTCTATATTTTATGTGCTCTCTGTTCGGTGTCTCTCCACATAGTGGTCGAACCATTTTGATACCATAGACTTACTAAGTTCTTTAACTTTTTGTATTAATTATTATTTTATAATCAAATGTCTTTTTATCTTGTTCTTTATATGATCTTATATTATATTAATGTATTATTACATTTAATTTGTGATTAATAATTTCACTTAATCATATAAAAGTGATTTCTATCTCTATGTTAAAATCTGATTGAAAATCTGATCATAGTTTTATGTCTTCTTATGTTGTAATATTCTGTCGTATCTGTCTTTATTCTTGTGCTTCATGTTTCTTAATCAGATGATCTGGTATCTCATATTGTACTGATTTTCTTCCAACCAAAAGTCAATCTCTCAATTTATATAATATAATATAATTATAGGTTTGTTTTATCGATCTTTTATTATAAAAACACGAGTATTTGTTCATATATTTTAATTGTTTGAGAATTAATATTTAGTTGTAAGAGGTTTTCAGTCATCCTATTTCCTAATTCCTATCAATGTTCAACCATTTGCTAGCCAATGAATTCTTTTTCAACCAATTATTCTTTTCACTCTCCCCCTCCTAAAAAGATCGACTGCCTTTATGCTTTCTGCCAAAGTAAAATATGTGACAATTAATGTAGTATGTGTTGTATTTATAATAAATGAAACTTTATTTTATTTTAAAACTCATGATTCTTACAAGCAAATTTTTTCTAACTTTCTCAATTTTTTTTTTTGAACAACCGCAAATGTTCGAACCTTAGTCTCTTCTCTCTAGATATTACCTACTGAACCATTGACTAAGTCTGAGCGGGGCAGAAATGAAGCAAAAACCTAACAAAAAGTCAGGATGCTTATTTATTATTATTATTATTACTCATTGGATACAGAAAGAGTTTGTTCTGTTGCATAGAAGATTGTTGGGTTGTAGCAGAAACTATTGTAAAGTGTTTGTGTTTAATTAACACTAGAACTTGAATTCTATAAAGTTGGAGGGATCCAAATGTAGCCATGGGTCTGAACATAGCCCGCCTTTCGCAACAAATCATATCTGCTTCTACAGGCCTCGACTGCCTGGCTTGTAAGGGATCGGCTTCAACTCTCCATCGTCTATCCTGTGCAGAAGCGGGGTGAAGATTTCCCAAGCCACCTAAACGATCACACCATAACCGTACCAATCATCAATCACGCCATATTGTCATGTGCTCGTTATATTTATTCATTCAAATATGGACCGCTATGAATATTATACCTTCAACTCATCCTGCGAACAAAGTGCTGCTGATCCCCTCTTATTCTGCAACGCATAAAATTCAAATTTGTAAGCAAATAATGTTTATGACATTTGAAGAGAGAAAGCAAAAGGGCATAGTATAGAATCGTACGTGTCAAGAATTAGACGCTCATATGCCTCTGGAATGGTAACCCCTTGATATCGTGCCTATATGACAAGTCTAGTTCGCTTCTGGGCAGTCGACATTTCTAGCCCAGGTGTGCTTGACCTGCACAAAAGATTAATCGTGTCAAAAACTGAGTAAAATCCCAGTCTTATAACTTGAAACTTAAAATAAAAATGGTAGCTTACCATGAGTTTCATATACATTGCTTCTGACGGTTGGAGACGTATGACAAATTCATTCCTCCCACGCTTTTGACCTGATGGAATGTTTCACAACTCAATTATGCAGGCTGATAGCCCATGTTATAATCGAAAAGGGCCTAGAGACAAAACCTATAAAACGAAACAAATAAAGGCAGGAAATTGTTTTAATTTGCAGGAATTCTGAATACATACATTTGAATATATCACCAGGGACATCCTTAAACTGACCCGAATTTCTGCTTTCTTGAACTAAGTGCTTTTCCTGCTTAAGTATAAAGGGCACACCTGCAACAAGTCATTTGTAGAAATATTAATAACAACAAATTGGCACAGGCTATTTTCTCAACACTTCGAGAAACCGAACATACAAACAAATGTCTCATCAAATTCTAAATTCATCCACATTATAAATATGAAACTCCAAACGAAAATATACAATAAAAATAATGATACCCAGATTGGAAAAAAAAAAAAAAAAAACCTCAAAAAGGTGTCTTACCTTCCCATCGTTCATTGTGTATGCGCAGAACCATGGTCGCAAAAGTTGGAGTGTTTGAGTTGTCGGGAACAGTGGGATCATCCCTATAGCCTTCATATTGTCCAAGAATAACCTCTTCATCTTTAATGGGAACCACCGATTGAAGAACCTTAAGTTCAAATCAAATCAAAGATAAATAGTAGCTTTTGTTATACGCAATTATCAGCACAGAAGAAATATAACGAGATATGTTATATTACATCTAGAAAATGCTTAGATACGAACCTTCACTTTCTCGTCTCGTATGTGCTCGGGTTTAAGAGAAATAGGCTTCTCCATAGCAACAAGGCAAAAGACCTGCATTGTCAAATGACAGACTATTAGAAGAGCATAGCTATAGAATCAATGCAATTTCATAATATTAGTAATTGATTCAAAAGGTCAAGAGAGACTGCAATGCATTACCTGCAAGAGATGGTTCTGAATAATGTCACGTATAATCCTGCCAAAAATCAAAAATTAAAAAGCAGTTTCAAGTAACCATTACTGCATAAAGTTTGCAAAGATTTTTTTTTTTTAAAGTACTTTTCAACAGTAACGTTTAGATTAAATTGTAGGACCACTTTAGAACTCCATATGTCCTCCAAATTTCTGGTTTTATGGCGAGTAGTTTTAGAGCCATACTATTTAGAAGCATGAGATTATTAAGAACTAAAATTTGGGAGAACATCAGAGTTATAAGAATTATATATTAAAAATGGGGCGATAGAATGTTGTCCATAAGCATACCCATATTCATCAAAATATCCACCACGGCCATCGTTCCAAATCCTCTCTGAATACAATCTGCAAGAAAAAATTAAAAATAAGAAAAGGACTAGATGTGTTTGTGTGTGTACACACACACAAGGTTATTTTCCCAAAGGACTGCAATTATGATATATTTGATAAGTAAATAAATAGAGGTAGAAAGAATGAGGGACCAACCTGTACATTAGCAATGTTGTCACGGTTCCAAAGTGGCAAAAAGAAACATTCGCAAAGCGAAGCACCAACTGTTTTTGCAAAAAGTGTGAGTATAAACAAGAAAACCATTTGATTAACTAAAGTTGGAAACGATACAAAGTTACAAACATCTGGATACATACCAAGTTCTGAACCAACTCCTTCCCCAAGTAATGGTCAATACGATAAATTTGTGGTTCATCAAATAATTCTCCAATTTGGGCACTAAGTTCCTCAGATGAAGCCAAATCCTTGCCAAAGGGCTTCTCAACAACAATGCGTGCCATCACCCAAATCAGCTGTAAAAAGAACACTAGGAATCTGTAAAGTTATGTTGTAGAAGAGTCTGCTGACTAAAGAAAACCACCTTGTACTTAAAATAGGTTTTGTGTTACATTATTGCACTTGAAACCAGTAATAGACACGCAGTAATTTAAAAAAAAAATGTATGAAAAGATAAGCATACATTTATTCATGCAATAAGATTTTATCATTCTGCAAACAGGTGGGTATACTGAAGGAGGAAGTGCAAGGTAGAAGAGTCTTCTAGCAGATCCCTCTGTACTGTTTCTTGATATTTCGTGCTCATAAATTGCCTTATCTAATCTCTGGAAACCCTCCTCAGAGTCATAACCACCACTTATATATTCAATCTGCAGGAATAGTAACATGGACATCATAAATTATAAAATACAACATAATTGAGTATTTAAACCGTTCATTTCTATTGTACTAACCAATTGCAGAAAATCCGAAACTTCTTCAGCATTCTCTTTCCCTTGAGAAAGATACCTGTGATAAATTGGCGAAAGGTCATCGGGCAGCCACAGCACTCAGGCATTAGCAATAGATTCATGTATCTCGATGGTAAAAGCAAATACGAATGGAACATGAAAATAAGTTTTAATAACATGATTGGGGCATGGCAGTGAAGAAATTTAAGGAATTGGGAGAATGACACAAGAAAATACAAATAAGAATCAGCATAATAATGCAACAATAGAAAAAGTCACACAAATCTATAAAGAGAAAAGTCATGAAGTGAAATACATGGAAATAGATAGTATATGATAGGAGAAATAACAGCAAACAGAAATCTCACCCATGGATCCGTTCTTTCAAGTCATTATTTGAAATTTTGGACCTTGCATAGCCAAAAATGTGAACTTCATTAGATTGCAAGAACCCCTGCAATTTCCCCCATTGAATTTCAAAGTTAGCATATGGGACCAAAGTACACAATCTCAAGATATAAGTGAAAAGAAAATTACTAATAAAGAATCTATAAACTTCACCTGGCGATAGAGGTTGAAAAGTGCTGGGAAAGTCTTCTTCTTAGCAAGATCACCAGAAGCACCAAGAACAATGATGGAGAGACACCCAGTTTCTGGGACATTGTCATTGTCCCTAAAAGATTCATTCCTAAACGAACCCCTTTTCTCCACGCACCATTGACCAGATTCCATCTCCAAAGCTTCTATTAATCACTCCTCCACTGTATGATCGCTTATTATCTTCTGATCTACACACAACAGAAACACAGTTAGTCCCACCTACTAGCTATCAGATCCAGAAAAGCAGTTTCAGACAAAAGTAATCAAGATTAAGAGATATGACCGGAAAATTGGAAGCAAGAATTTTAGGAAAAATTTGGAAAGATAAAGAACAGCCCACCTAATGCAAGAAGAAGTTAAGCAGAAATACAAGAACCGGCCAACTACTAACAAAGATTTAGGTAGTGAAAGAGACAAGGCTTACAGTTTCAGGAGACAACTTGAGAGGGACTACAAACATGCATTCATACGGTACGGGAGGGGAAGTTGAAAAGTAAAAATCTTTATAATGATGCGATCCCGAGGCATTTTGGGATTTAAATAATTTGAAAATCATGACTCATGAGTCATGGCCCTCTCACCAACCCCAGAGAGGACCTCAATTTTGACTATGATTTGACATTAGCCGGCCTGAAATGTTCTGTTTTGTTCTTTTCTGGGGGTGTGTTAAGCCGCCGGATTCGACCTCGCATGAATACAGTGGTTGCTGGGATGTGAAATTATGTTCCCACAGTCATTGGGGTTCTGGTAGGTGCTTTGATTCAAGTATTTCGTTCCCAATATTTCACAATTTCACACACCATTACCAACAAACAAATCCGACCAACCACCTAATAAGAGTAATTGAATGATAAAATTATATTTAGTCATATTTATTAAAGAGTAATACTATATGTACTCTCACTTTTTACTCTATTTTATATTCGCTGTTGAAGTGTCATTATCTAATTGATTTAAATAACAAAGTGGGCCATTATTTTTCTTTATTCACTTGAATTCATTGGTACACGTGGCGGGAGTTTATACTCCATGGGAGTACATATAGCATTTTCCTTTATTAAATTATGAAATAATAATATATTTTTAAAGGAGAAATAATTGTCACTTCTCTGGTTTCCGTTTTAATTTCCACACAGTCGCTACCTCTGTGGAGCAGGTAGAGGCGGTGTGTGATCGTCTTCCCCTGCTGTCATTTCCGCCAAACAAACCCTTAAAACTAAACTTTAAGTATATTAAAAATAAATCTCCAATACACTATAACACTAATAATGAACATTTATCCCTCCTGGTCCACAATATAATTTGCCATTTCAAGAGCTTTGGGTCCCCAACCTACCTTTTAATTTCTTCATGGACTGGCAATCTGCCTAGTTGTATTTTCAATTTGATTTCTGAGGTTTAATAAAACGTGATGACTTTTCTTTAAAAAATATTTTGTTAACATTTAAAAGATGATTAATTTTAAGATTACGGGTTAAATGAGTAACTAATGTATCATTTTAATTCAACTATAATTTATGGATAATTAATGTATCATTTTAATTCAACTATAATTTTATTTAACAATGCACACTCAATATATATGTTATTCAACTATAATTTTATTTAACAAGCACACTCAATATATATGTTACTCAATTTCATTTTTATCATTCAGTACACTGTAATTTTACATGATTAGTAACAACCGTTGTAAATCACACGGGTGACTCAATGGTTCAGCGGACATGGCCAAATGCCGGAGGGAATTACATGATTAGTAACAACCGTTGTAAATCACGGTGACTCAATGGTTCAGCGGACATGGCCAAATGCCGAGGGAGGTCGTGATACAGTGACAACCGTTGTAAATCACGGTGACTCAATGGTTTACATGATTAGTAACAACCGTAACGGTGACTCAATGGCCGGACATGGCCAAATGCCGAGGGAGTACATGATTAGTAACACCGTTGTAAATCACGTCGTGATCACAGTGACAACCGTTGTAAATCACGTGTCATGGTTCAGGGACATGGCAAATGCCGAGGAGGTCGTGATCACAGTGACAACCGTTGTAAATCACGGTGACTAATGGTTCAGCGGACATGGCCAAATGCCGGAGGGAGGTCGTGATCACAGTGACAACCGTTGTAAATCACGGTGACTCAATGGTTTTTACATGATTAGTAACAACGTTGTAAATCACAGTGACTCAATGGTTAGCGGACATGGCCAAATGCCGAGGAGGTTACATGATTAGTAACAACCGTTGTAAATCACGTGATCAATGGTTCAGCACATGGCCAAATGCCAGAGGGAGTCGAGGGTCCCATTGAAGTGACAACCGTTGTAATCACGGTGACTCAATGGTTCAGCGGACAAGGCTAAATGCCGGTGCGCACAAGGAATTTGCCCACTTTGAACATAATTCTCACACTGCCGCCGCCAAGGTTCGAACCTTGGTCTCTTCTCCCAAATAATGCCCACAGAACCATTGAGCTAAGCCCGTGCGGGCATGTTGAGCGAAAATCTAGTGAACTATTAGGGGTGTGCATTCGGTTAACCGAATCATTTTAAACGTTTTTTTAAAGCTTTAACCGTTAACTAAACCAAATTTTGTATTACCAAATTAACTGAACCGAAGTTTTTTTTCCGATTAATCGGTTAACCATTAACTGGAATTTTTTAACTAAATTTTTAAATCATTAAAATAATATCTATAATAATAAATCCAACTACTTCAATACCTATAATAATAAATCCATAACTTCAATCCAAAATCCAAACATCCATAGTCCATAGGGATTTCATTTTAATTTTAAGAATTTACATCATATATGTATTTATTTATTTATATATTGAAAATTTCAGTTAATCGTTCGTTTAACCAATAGTTTCGAATCGAATTAATCATTTACCAAAATTTTACAAACCTTCTAACCATTAACTGAACTCAAATATTTCAATTAAAAAAAGTTAACCGAAATTCTTCGATTCGATCGATTAACTGAACTTTCACTGAAGTTTGCACACCCCTATGGAGTATGTTATAATCCCAGACAATATTTCTTACAATCAACAACATAAATAGCACGAAGGCGATCTTAATTAATAGATGAAATGAAAAAAGACAGAGGGCTTGATCCCTTCTTGTGTTGCATCAAATACAATTTGGTATAACTACACGAGATGAAATCCCACGAAACAACCCCAAAAAAAAAAAAAAGTCATTATTGCTCTTGAATCTTGATGAATATACAAGCAGATTTCAAGAATATAACACTCAATACCTAGTCATTCCTTTTTGTATATGTACTATATATATATACTATACAATCAAGTGATGGTAAAAAAAAGAATATACACTTTGTAATACATTAAGTTCCCAGTTTCTGAGTGGGTGTGTTTTTTGCCCAGAAGTGCTTCCAAGGATTTAGCTTTCTTGTTCCTAACTCTTCCTGCTTCTTTCAACAGCTCTTCCAGCCTTCTCTTCTCATCATCTACGTCTGGTTTGCGGTTCCCAGTTTATCCTCCCTCATTCCAACGACGAATTCCAAGATTTCGATAGCATCAGCAGTCCTAACCGAGATCAATTCAAGCAAACAAAATGACCCGTAAAGTTGATTTAAAAGATAAGAGCTTTAAAAGGTTGATCATAAAGTACTATACCTTCCCATGGCATCATAAGTGCCAGCAAGGTTGCTATAGACTCCCAGTGTGTCGGCGTGGTATGGACCATATTCGGTTTCCAGGATGCTTCTTGCTTCTTCGAACAAGTCTGCAGCTTCGTTTATAGCGTAGAGTTGAACACAGGTGAGCCCCATTTGGTTAAGGGCAATGCCCAGAAGAGCGGATTTCTTCTCCCCGATTGCCCGGAACTTGTCAATGGCGCTTTGAGGGAGGTGTAAGAGTCTGAGTAGTCCCCTAAGATGTAGTAAAGAACCCCGATCTGGGCTTCGATTCCTGCAATGGTGCTCTGTTGGCCGGTGCGTCTCCATAGGCTTTGATGGCCTTGTGGAAGTAAGATGAGTGCTTGTTCGGGCTCGTCCATTGATTCGTATATTGCAGAGACATCAACGAGACCGCTGGCAATCTCTTCGGGTTGGGTTTTGGGGAGTGTTGCTGGGGCTGGCTTAGCATAAACACGGAGGGCGTTTTCGCAGTATGATTTCGACTCCTTGAATTTTCCTATCCGGTAATACAAATCAGCCAAACGGGTGAAGACAGATGCAACTGATGGGTGGCTTTCTCCTTTTATGGTCTTAAATGTGGTAAGAGCTTTTTGGTAAGAACAAATAGCCTCGTCGTATCGTGCCAGAGCGAGATACGCATCGCCAATGTTGCAGTCGAGAGCTGCAACCTCGGCTTCCTGGCCCTGGGCCGCCAGGGCCATGCTTGCCAAAACGTAATGCTCGAGAGCAGCCTCGTAATCTCCCTTGGAGTCATAAACCAGCCCCAAGAGTCTCCTATCGGCAGCTTCTTCGAAAGAAGCAGGGCGGGCATTCTCTCGATGGATTTCAAGAGCCATCTGACAAAGCCTCTCGGCCTCGTCGAATTGCATCGCTTGAATATGGGCTTCAGCCACATACCTGCACGTCTCACCAAGCCGGGAGTCTTTTTCCCCGAGCACTTGCCTCTGAATCTCGAGCCCGGCTGTGTAGAACAGGATGGAGTTCTCAATCTGACCCTGCATTGCATATGTATCTCCTAATTGCATACACCCTGCAAACTTAGCCAGTGCATGGTTTTGGCCCTTATCCATTGCCGGGATTTCAATAGACCTCTCAAGAACTGGAATTGCCTCTCGGTACCGCCCTAATCTGCAGTATAACGCCGCTGCAACATGTAAACACATGACAAACTCCAAATTCGAGGAGTTGGGCTTCGAAGAAACCTCAAAAGACTTTATGGCACGGAGAGTCAAATCAAGAGCCTTTTGATCGTTTTCCCCCGACGAGACCAAGGCCCTTGCCTGTTTGAGTAGATATGACCCGAGATACGTAGGCTTACTCCCCTTCCCACCATCCTCACCTCCTTTCCTCAAGGACTGAGGAGTATTTAGCTTCCTCAAGTTCGTTGAGCTCGAGCTCATCTTCCTGGTAAAAGGCGTTCTACCATGAGAAGACTTGCTGGTTCTTGGATTTGGTTTCCGGTTAACTTTTACTGGAGAATTAGGCTTCATCTTACCAAACTTTTCATCTTCACATTTCCCTTTTTCTCGGTCCGAAACATTACCAACTCCCGTGTCCTCAACCACCACCTCCTTCTTGATCTCCTCCACCTCTCCATAATCCACACCGGCAAGATACCTCAACTCCGAGTCAATTCTCGATTCCTCTCCATATGATAGGAAGCTTCGACGAGATGGCGAGTGATCAGAGCTCTGCATCTCGTAAACATTGTTATATAACTGCTCAATGGAGGTGTCCATAGCCCCATCCATGGCCAAATCAAATGAATCAGTTTCAGCAGGGCTCTGTGTATACAAAGGACTCCTAGGTGAACTCTCAGAAAACATTTCCTTATAGGCTGCTCCCACAAACTGACCATCACTTTCTTCTCTATTAACATTACCTCCAATCCAGCCTTCCATCACAATTGGATCCATTTTTTCTGCACATAATATTCCTTCCATTTCAGCTTGCTTCCACCATTAATAAAACCCAAACTCATAAACACCATATAAAACAGAATAAAAAAAATATATTCTTTGACCACAACTAACCAACCCATCATTCATTTCTGCAACCATAATCCCCCAAGGTGAAATTAAAGTATTCAGGAACAAAAAACATGAAACAACAATTAACCAAAGAAAGGAAATAATGATCATTGACAAACCCCATTGGAACAAACAAAGGAATTGGGTACATAAGATTCAAGAAAATCCTACTGGGAATCAAAGAACAACCAAGGAAATTACAATATCATTAAAAAAAAAAATTCCAATAATCATTAGGGAAGAAAGCTCTAACCTTGATATTCAAAAAGGGAGGAGGAGCCCAAGCCCAATCTCTCTCTTGATTATCTGGCAAATATAGAGATGCGAGAGAGACAAAAGGTGCAGGTTTGTAGCTAACATGTGTCTTTATATATATAGGAATAGGATAGGCAGAGGGGGTAAGGAAATGTAGGATTGAGGATATAGATAGATAGAGGGAGGGGAGGGTGGTTAAACAGAGGGAGTGGGGGATGACTAGAAATAAGAGTAAGAAAGAAAATTAAAATTTGGGAATCACATTCACATAATCACATGAATGGAATTTGGGAAAGCCATGAAAATAATGAAGATGAGGTGTGGGGGTTGTAGAGAGGTTAAAATGTTGAAGCATGAAGGGGACCTGTTATCTCCCATCTCTCCCTTCAAAGGTTGGAATGTTGAAGCATGAAGGGGACCTGTTATCTCCCTTCAATACCCCAATTTTTGCCCCCCTTTTTTTTTGTTTTTCTTTTTGTCTTTCAATTTTGTCATTTGTTTTTCGCCGTGAATCTGTCCTGCACTCCTGCGGCTGTGCCATCAAGTCATCAACGGCTGCTCAAACCCAAAAAAATAAAAAAAATAAAAAAAATAAACTCCGTAAAATGTAAACTTTGGTTCAAATTTACAATTTTAATGTTGAATTATTATTATTATTATTATTTAAAACAATTATTATTATTATTATTGAAAACAAAAATAATTGTTAAAATAATAAATAATAAATACTTACAACAACAACACCAAGAAGGGAAACAACACTCTGACCCTTGAATTATTTTACTTTTAAAAATTTTAGCCCCTGTAGGTTAATTTATATAAATTTAACCCCTTAATTGCTAAAATGTTGCATTTCTAGTCCTTAATGTAATAATGTTATATAATTGTTAAATTTCATTAGCAAACTACTTTTATGATGTTATTTTTGTCACTTAGAATCAATGTTGATTGTTAAAGTTTTTTTCTCTATGTGAACATTATTTTAAAATTTTAACAATGAATATTAATTTTAAATGATAAAGATAACCTTATTTGTAATGAAGTATGGCAATATATAACACTAGGGACTAAAGGTGTAAAATTATGTACAATTAATGGGTTAAATCTGTTTAAAACAACTCATAGGGGCTAAATGTCCAAATGTGAAATAATTCAGGACCAAAAGTGTCGTTTTAATAATAATAAGAATAATAACCCTAGCACATTGGCCTTAGGGGTGGTCATTTAAGTTTTCGGTTGGATTTTTTCAAGTTTGTTTCGGTTTTGAAAAAATGAAACGATTCTGATAGATACTCCCAACTGAGCACCAAGATTGGGGCAGGTGGGGTAGTCAGTTTTTATTGTTTGGGACACTTAGTAGTTTAAGGGAAGAGGCCTCCTTCACAAGCAACGAATGGCATGGGCACTCGGGCGAGCGGCGTGTCCCTGGTCGGGCTACTAGTTGGCCCAGATGGACGACCAGGCTGGGCAGTCGGTGTGTCCCTGACCGAGTGCCCGTTCCAAAGGCGATTAAGGGTGGATTCCGTGGAGATTCTTTCTTTGGGCGGCAAGTAGTTTCTTTTTTCTCATTTTAGACAATTAATGTGCCGGTCTTGGTAGTTTCCAAAGCATAATTTTAGTTATTTTCCTTCTTCTTGCCTTATAGATGATCTAACTCCTTGTATGCTTAAAATGCGTCAATTGTTGAAATTTAAGGTGCACAGAGATTGTTCGTGTTTATGTATCTTCATAACTACTTTCTCAATCTATTGAAACACAAAGAGTTAATACCACCTTCACTGAGACTCGAATCCATAAACTTCCATATGAGAGAGCAACTTAATGTCACTAGACCACAAGTTCATTGACTTTTGTGATATAAACATAATAACTCTTTTTATTTTAACGAAATTTGATGCGTGTACTTATACTTTTAGGTCTCAAAAAGTCCAGAAATGATGTGGAAAATTATACTCCGTGGGAGGCCAACAGATCCGGAAAGTAAACACAAAGTTTGATGAATGATATGAACATCTCAACCTCATTAAAACAATACCATCAGACAAAGCATTAAATTCAGAAACCATCGCCCGTACACATTATCAACAAGACAACAACTAATCAATCAGAAACTGTAGATTAGAGAAAGAAAAGAAAAGAAGAAAAAAAAAACTAATTGTTTCTTCTTCTTTTTTTTTTTTTGTTTTTCCCAAAATAGTGTTACAATATAATTGTTTACTAACTGCTTAATTATATAATTAAGCAAATTAAATACATATCACTACATTACCAAATTATTACAAATTCTTAAATAACAAGTTGTATCAAACCATAAATATTCACCACTAGAAATTATTGAATTTCCGACCACCTGAAAGTGATCTTAAATCAAGTTGAAAGCAAAAAAGTGGTCGGAAATAGCAACAAGGGTTTTTCCGGATACAAAAAGTGGTGGTACAATGCTTCGACTTGTATTTAAGATCACTTCGGTGGTCAAAAATTTCAGAATTCACAGTACTGTATTTACACCAAAAAAACTTCACAAAGCTTATTAGGAAGCTCCTTGATTTTTGAGTGATAGATTGTAGGTAAAAAGATGCATAACAAATCCAGACAAACCGCGTGAGAATTTCCATTCTCTTTGTAGGGGTGGTACTTTGTGAGCATCCTTGTGAGCAATTCCAGACATTGGTTTTCTCTCACAGGATGAATCCTTGTGAGCATTAAACACGATCTCATATCTAATTGATTACTGAATCTCCGTAATTTTACTCATTCACAATTCGGTAAGATACTTTGTGGACGATAAATTTTATTTTTTTTGGGGTATCAAGATGTAGTGGAAGTTGTGAAGCCACTTAGCCTTATGATTGACTTTTTTAAATCCAATCTTGGAAACTGGGTTTGATTTCCCTGTTAGATTACTCTATGACTAGCTTGGAATGGCCAAGAGAACTCCCATTAATTTGCTCTCACTGCTCTTTCTTCCATCACGATTAACTTAAATGTTTCAAATTTATTATCCATATTCTCATTAACAATTCTTCCTAACTACCAGTCTACCACCTATATTTTCTTGAAAGGAACAATAAAACTACTTAAATGAACCTGACAACTAGCTTTTTTTGACAACTAGCTTTAAAATACATATAATAATATTCTCAAATAATATATTATTACTATATTATATATATATATATATAATAATATATAAAAAATGAAGAATAAATAAGATAACGGAGTAATTTCCCCTTTGTTAAAAGTAATTATTCTGATAGAAGAACATATAACAACAGAGGAGACATAACAAACTATGAGGCAAAAGGAGATTCAATTTCCATACACAACTAAAAACCCAGAGTTATTAGCATATAATATAATATAATATATTATATATTAAATATAAAATAAAAAAATTTCGACTCGATGGTGAAAATGTACATAGTTGGAATTTCCATATAGGTTTGACCTTTAAGATTTGAGATCAGGGGGTATTAAAGATAATACTTCATTGTGATTTTTTTTCTGATTAAAATTACAAGACGAGTTTATATAATCAATATAGTATTTTGAATAATGTAGACTTTCATGTAAAATTAAGGTATTATAGTGAATTTTAATTTTTTTAAATATATATTAGTGGCGAGTACAAGCTTTCCAAGTTTTGACTTTTGAGAAGTTATAGATTTAGAAGTTAGTTATAATGATTATATTATATAAATATTAGATTAAATATAATAGTAAAACCTTAAATACAATAGATTTAACGTTAGGTAATGTAGTTTTTTTTTTTTTTTTTTTTTTTTTTGCGCAAAGGTAATATTAGTTAATGACTATATAAAGAGAGAAGATATAATATATTACCGACTAATTTATTTTCCAGGGATAATTAGTTTTGGATAACGATTATTTTGTAGAAACGATATTATAGAATAGATTTAGAACGTCCTAAAGTGTTGTCATACTCCACTTTTCATCCCAAACTAGTATTTAAAATACACAGAGACAAAAAAAGAAAAATGACACGGAATGAGAATTGTGAATAATATAATTAGAATATTTAAATCGAATATAATTATTTAAAAGAGATTTAATTTCACCAGAGATACAGATTAATTTTAATACCTGTATTCCAAGATTTAATCTTAAGATTATAAGTATTAAATTATTATGATTTATTCTATGTTATAATTCCATATCACGTTAATTTCTACTATTAATTATATAACTTATTTTGATGTATTAATATTTTACACTTATATTATGTTTATTATTAAATATTTATTATATATATAAATTTATTTATATTATTTTAATAATATTATTTATAATATTATTATTATTATTATTATTATTATTATTATTATTATTAGTATCAGATATCAAGTTTTGTTAATATAAATAAGGACATAAGAGGTACACAATAATTAATAAACCATAATTAAATATTCTTGTTATTGTAATCTGTGAGTCACAATAATATATACAGATAATTGATATTATTCTTCAATTCTATATTCTGTCTAGGATTTCTATTACCATCCATTAATTATTCCCTAATTTAACCATAATAAATTAATTTGACCAATTATAAAAGAGGGATTATTAAAAAATGCACGGGAACAATTTTTTTAATTAAAAATTTAAAAATTCATCAAATAACAGAAGGTTTCATAAGTTTTCTTAGAACCTATTTAAAAAGCATTTTTTTTAGAAATTGGGGGTCAAACGCCTTCGGTGATAGATCTCGAAAAAATATGCAATTTCTAAAAAAACATTTGTCTAAAACGAACAACCGAGTCAAAAGTTATGTTCTTTGCTGAACTTTTGACACTTCACAGGCTATTTACCCAGAATGTATTTTACGATAGGAAAGTAGAAATCAATATAATTTTATTGGGAAGAGAGGATTTTTTAAGGAATTGGGCGGGAAGTAAAATCAAAGATTTTGTTTTTATATAAGTATAGGTTATTGTACGAATGGGGGAAGTAGAAATCAATATATTTTAATTGGGAAGAGAGATTTTTAGGAATTGGGCGGGAAGTTAAATTTCAGGATTTTGTTTATTATATATAGTTTTATGTATCTTACGTTATATTCTTACTATGTACTATTAAACATAATTACTTTTAGATATTATTTAAATTACCACTTATATTATTATTATTATAATTATTTTTATTATTATTTCTTTTAAAGTTTTTGTTAATATATATGGATCGTGAGGGCGTGATGCACCAATAATAATATAACCATAATTAAAATAATTCTTTATTGTAATTCCCGTGAGTCACAATAATAAATTAAGAATAATATAAACCATAATTAAAGTAGGAATATTAAATTTTTTTATATTTTCCAAAGGTTGACCATAATTAATAATTTGACAAATTATGAAGAGAGATTATTAAAAAATGCACAGGACAATTATTAATTAAAAATTTTTAAAATTCATTAATAAAACATAAGTTTCTAATAGTTTTTTCTTAGAAACTTTTAATAAAGCATTTTTTTTTAAGAATTGGTGGGCCGAACCGCCTACGGTTATTTAAAATTCTATTAAAATTTTTTTTAGAATTTTTACCCAGAATTAATGTACGAATGGGAATTAAGAAATCAATATATTTTATTATTGTGCAAAGGAAATATATTATATTGATTTATAATTTTGAATAGATTTTTTACCTCAGAATTAGTTGTACGAATGGAAATTAGAATCAATAATTTTTTAACTAGGAAGAGAGATTTTTAGGAATTGGATCGGAAAGT
>VALG01001520.1:5945-64887 GCA_009835305.1 Ipomoea purpurea
AGAGTAGTAGGCGGCTGTGAGGGGAAGCGAGCGGCGTCTGGCTACGGCGGCGAGGCAGCTGACTGTCTGCGGCGACGTCCTGACACGTGCGGCAGTAGCGAGGGGCGAGCGACGTCGAGAGCAAGGCTGAGGACGATGGCGTAGGGTTGAGTATACGGTGACGGTAGAGAGTTTTGAAGGCGTATACTGGCGTCGGCTATATACGTACGATCCGAGACCTGTATACTGATGATTTATTTTAACTTTTTTATTTGAGATACGACGTCTGGCTATTATATATGTCCGACGATCGTATTTCTCCTTTTTTTTTTTTTTATTGACTGCAGTATGCATCTGGTCTGTATAATTTCGTTTATCGCGTTCACGTATACTTATTTATTTTGACATGTCTATATTTTTTATTATTTATATTTATTTTTCTATTATATGAGCAGATATCGATCGATCTTGAATAATATATATTATTCGGCTGACGTCGTATCTCATAATTTATTTTTTTATTTATTTGATTAAAAATTCGAGTATGACAACGTCCGGCTGTTATACGTGTCGACGTCGTAGGAATTTGTTATATATGGCGACCGTAAATTTTTTCTGTAGTAAGTTGAAATATTGTATAGGAGTAAGAGGAGTTCGAGTTGGAAGTTGAGAAACCACCCAACTTGTTCTTTGAATATTGTTTTGGAAAAGTTTTTGGGACTAAAGTGGCCCAACGCACCAATTCGAGGGACCCCCATGGCTGGTATTAACTGCTTTTCGTATAAGTCAAATGACAATATTATCCGCTCATTTTGACGGCTAGGACGGAGGAAAGTAACGGAAGGAACGCTTAGAAGGTAACTTATTTCAGCAAACTCGGAGGATGACGGATGGTAATTAGCGGAAGTTAGGACAATTGGATGGCGCGCCGATGCCACTAACTCCGAGGCGAGCCATGCAGAGAATGGTTTAGCTCTTTTCGAAAACTCTATGGTCACAATTTTAGGGCTCTAATTGTTCATAATTTTATCACTATATTTTGAATAATACATAATTGTAAGTATCAATAATGTAAAGAAGCTCTAATGTTTCATAATTCTCGTAACTTAACATTCATGAACTTCCATAACTGTACAATTCATAATGCCACAAACGAATAACGCCGTAAGCGGGGCAAGACAAAATCACACAAATAGTGTAGGCAGTACTGCACTGTGGCTCTAAACCCCCAACTTTGATCAGATAAGGGCAACATGAATGAAGGCAGGTCATTACATTAACTCTATGTCTTGGTGTTCTGCTACTTGGATTGTTGATTCCGAAGCCACAAACCATATTGCATGCTCACTTGATTTCCTTGATAATTACCATATGATGGAAGGTGTTGAGGTGAGTCTGCCTACTGGGTCAGAACAT
Source organism: Ipomoea purpurea (assembly GCA_009835305.1). Taxonomy (NCBI): domain Eukaryota; kingdom Viridiplantae; phylum Streptophyta; class Magnoliopsida; order Solanales; family Convolvulaceae; genus Ipomoea; species Ipomoea purpurea. The sequence continues at coordinate 7,341 of VALG01001520.1, forward strand.
ATGTGTCAAGCATATAGGCCGGAGACATAAGGATTAATGACGTCTGTGGTTGAAAGATGTCCTACATATTCCCTACATTCAAGTTCAATATTGTTTCTGTGAGCAAGTTAGTTAAAGATACTGCTTTTCAAACTAACTTTCATGCCTAAACAGTGCCTAATTCAAGCGAATCATGGATCGATAGCTGGTATAGCCAAAGAGGAGGGTGGTTTATACCTTCTGATGCAGCCACCAAAGATGCCAGACAAACAGTTTGCCATGCAATGTAGTATTCTGGAACTTTGCAACGGAGATTGGAGCATTTCCCAACTAATAAACTACATCTTGTTTGTTATGTTTGATACCCCTAGTGCAAATAAAAACTTAGCATGTGATATATGTCATTTAGCCAAGCATAAACGTTCATCTTTTCGTTTGAGCACTACATGTTCACAAGCCTGTTTTGAATTGATACACATGGATATATGGGGGCATTTCCCGGTTTGCTCTTTAAGTGGGGAATATTATTTTTTAACAATTGTTGATGATTTTTTCAGATTTACTTTGGTACATTTGATGAAAAGTAAGTCTCAAACTAGGCAATTTGTGAAAGATTTTCATGCTTATGTGTTTACACAGTTTGGCACCTTGATAAAAGCCATCAGAAGTGATAATGGGGTTTGAGTTTAAAATGCATGATTTCTTCTCAAACTAATGGCATTATTCATCAAGATCATGTGTAAATACACCACAACAAAATGCGGTGGTTGAAAGGAAGCATCAACACATCCTTAATGTGGCAAGATCCCTTAGATTTCAAGCTAATGCACCTCTGAAATTTTGGAGGCATTACATCATGCGCGCTGTCTTTATTATAGACATGCTTCCCTCTCCCATTATTGACATGTTGAGTCCTTTTCAGAGGTTGTATGGCAAGAATTCTGACATTAGCAACCTCAAGGTATTCGGTTGTCTTTGCTATGCTGCTACCTTGCCAGTTGCTAGACACAAAATGGCACCCCGTGGAAGAAGATGCATGTTCATATGCATTCCAGCAGGGTAAAAGGTTTCATGTTGTATGATATGGATGATGAATCTGTATTCATATCCAGAGATATTACGTTATATGAAGATCAGTTCCCATGCCAGAAAAGGAATGGTCTGATCAACTGCGATCAAATGAGAGACCATCCCTGTCCTTAATGCCTCCCATATTTATGGATTCCGAATTGCAGGCTACCAGCATGCTGAAACAAAATAATTTAGTGGTTCCTATGAAACAGTACCAAGGTTCAGCAACAGTTTCAAGAGGTTGAGCCAAGTGAACCTAGCCACAATGACAACTCCGATTCCACTGGAGATCCTGCTTCTAGCCATACCAACAGTTTCATCCAGTCTCTGAAGGTCGCGAATCTAGGCTTTCGCATACTAAGTGAGCACAACAATTTGATAAGGCTCACAATCCGTCCAACATGACAGTTATCCATCGGCCAAGATGATCTGATAGAAGCCGTGTGTTCAGAGAAGTTATTGGACTTACTTACTGTGATGCTATAATAATGGAAGTCTCCCTCTCCCAATCTCTTTCAAAGGTTATTTTCATATGGCAATCTATCTTTGCCACACAAGATGTTTTCTTTGGTATGTCTGTTCCATGGCAGGAGCGATGAACCTATCATCAAGCCGTACAACAGATTTGGTTGGAAAGAAGCAATAGCCTTGGAAATTAAAGCCTTACAAGATAATCAATCATGGATTTTGGTTGATTTGCCACCCGGGAATCTATCACTATTGGAGTGCAAATGGGCTATAACAAAGTAAATCTCAAAGCCTACGATTCCATAGAATGATACAAGGCCTAGGATTAGTAGCCCAAGGGCTACCACTCTAGCAACTTGGAGTTGATTAATCAAAACTTTCTCACCGGTTGCAAGAATGACAACTATACGTCAGCTCTCTTAGCTATGTAGCTTCTAAATATTGGCCAAGACTCCATCAATTGGACATCAATAAATGCATTCCTCCATGGGTGATTTAGATGGAGGAGGTAACATAGTGCTACCCCGGGTTATTTTGAAGGAGAAAGCTAGGGCGGTTTGCAAGTTAATGAGGTTTCTCACGGCCTAAAGCAGGCGAGTCGCCAATGGAATGCGAAATTAGACAACTGCCTTGAATAACTAGAGGCTTCGAGCAATCAAAATCGGATCCTTCATTATGTTGTTAAAGGCATAATGCATCCTTCATTGCCATTTTAGTGTATGTTGACGACCATTATAGTGCACTACTCAAGGTATGCACTTAACTCAAGACCTCGAGACTCTTCCTCGACAATGCTTTTTAGAATCAAAGATTTGGCAGTTAGCAGAATCTGGCTTTACAAACTGTAAACTGTTGCCACTCCAATTCTTCCTGGACACTGATTGAGTAGAGAAGGAGGCAGTACTCTCAGTGATGCTACTAGTTATAGGCGTCTTGTAGGCCGCCTACTGTATCTTACTGCAATAACGGCCCGATATTAGCTTTGTAGTACAACAATTAGTTACGCTATGTGGACTCTACCAACACTGAACATATGATCTGCAGCACACAGAATTCTCGATATAGTAATCAAAGAAGGCTCCGGGCAAGGACTGTTCTATCCAACGAACAACGCCATGCAGCTTAATGTTTTCTCCGATTTGGATTGTGGCTTCATGTACAGAAAGTTGTCGTTCGCATCACTGGTTTCTGTGTTTCTCTTATGCTGCATCCCTCATCTCATGGAGATCAAAGACACAACTTAGGTTTTCGCTCTCATCTGAGGCAGAGGTCACCGTGCTCTCGCAGTTACTGTGATGAGTGCAGATGGATCAGCCATTCCTCCTCAATGATTGAAATGTTGAGATTCGTAAACCCTCGCAACTGTATTCTGTGACAGTGATCCGCCATTGCAACCATGACGCTCGAGTCATGTTTTTCACGAGCGACGCCCCCGCACGCAAAACACAATACAAACATTGATTGTTCATGTTGTAAGAGAGACAGGTCATCCTAACGGTTTGATTCCCACAGCAGCTACTGTCTCATACGCCCCCCCGTCACTTCAACATACGTAGGCGATGGTTCTACACCACAGCATTTGCCTATCTTCCATCAGTTTAGTTTTTGTCTTTAAACTGGGCATGAGGATCCCATGCTCCAGTTTACGGGGGTATTGGAGGATGGTGCCTGCATGAATAAAGAAGATCACATTGTCAACGCACGATCTGGAAGCCTTTTAAGAAGCACGGACACTATTGGCTGTATGGTTGAAAGGAAATCTGTGTCGTGTTACAATAACCACTACCTAAAAGCGTTATTTGCCCGGTAACAGTGCAGATAGAACCCAGACACGCTTTCGACAGGCCACACAGACCAACTACGGATAGCTTGCACTAGCAATCACGTAGGGGAACCTCACTATTTGCTCAGACTAAGAGAGAGAGAAGGAGAATAGAATAAGTGACTTCAAGTCAGGTGTATTTTAAAAACGATGTTGGGAGCTGCTATTTATAGTAAGCAACCCGGCCCCTTCCATCCAACCACAAAAAGGATAAAGTGTGTTGTCCACACACTAGCGCAAAATGTGCTGCTCCTAAGAAAGAAGCGCACTGCGCTGCCACACAAATAATGGAGAACTCTAATTCTCATTATTTCCAATAACAAATGTTGAAGTGGTATGGAGGTGGACCAACATCACATTTCATATTTAATTTTCCAACACACATGAATGAAGAAGCTCTGCATAAATTAAGAAGACCATAGATATAAGTATAAATAAAAAGAGGGCAGTCTAGTCTTTTTTCCTTTTAGAGTTACTTATAACCGCCTTGCTTATGTACGTATATAATCACCTTGGCTGAGCAGAGTAATAAAGGTCTTCCCATTTCTGTTGTTCAGATCACCTTTCACACTCTCCAACTCTCTCCACATGTAGCCATTTGCGTCAGGGAGGCTCCTATATCTTACGACGAGAAGGCCGGACTTACTTACACTGTCATCAACTCAGCCAGTTTGTGAGCACTCCTACGGACAAGCACATGGCTGTCGCCCATCGTGTGCTTCGCTATATAAAAGGATCTCCTGGCCAGGGGCTGTTCTATCCAACAACCACCACACTAAATCTAAAAGCATTCTCCGACCTGTAACCCGCGAATCAGTCACCGGGTTCTGTATTTTTTTTGCAATTCTCTTGTTTCATGGCGTTCGAAAAAAGCAGCCTACGGTATCCAAATCTTCATCCGAAGCAGATTACCCAGCCTTGGCCACCATTGCCTGTGAATACAATGGATTACTTCACTGCTTCAAACTGCATGTTAACCTGATCACCCCGACTCTCGTATTTTTGCGACAACAAGTCTGCCATAGCCATATTTGAGATTATGTATTCCACGAGAGAACTAAGAGGATCACTCAAGGTTTAATAAAGCTGCTATCCATCTCTTCTGGTAATCAGATCGCCGATGACTTTACAAAGCCTCTAGCTACTTCTCCGTTCAGCGTGTTTTGTATCTAAGCTTGGTGTACAAAATTTGCACACTCCAGCTTAGGGGGTATTAGAGGGTGAAAAGGAAAATAAAGAAGGGTAGCTATTGTATTTTTTTTCTTCATCTTGTTTGTTGGTATGTAACCGCCAACCTATATTAGTTTGGCCTCTCCCTTCCAGAATATTCATTCCTTCAGTTTTCAACCTCGCATTTCATTGTTCCCGCTCCCTTTTTTACTTCACGAAAGAACGCAGCTACACCTTCCAAGTCATTGACGAGTAACAACGTGGGTGCCTGGACCGATATCAAGAACTTGGATCAATGGTGAGGATTTGTATGTGATATGATCGTCGCATGAAGAATGAGGTCTTTTTCTGCTGCTGCTCATCATCATCATCATATCATCATCTTCTGCAACTCTTCTTTCTTCTGCTTGTTCTTCTCCACTTCGTTCTGCAACCATCTTATGTACTTCACCGTCTCATCCACTCGATCATGCAACGCCATCCCATCCTGCAAACAACCAAGCTACTTAAGAATGTTAGGGACAACTAGGTTATAAGTTTGACTCTCAGTTGGAACAGCCTATTAGCTAGCCTTCTCGGTTAATGGCTGCAGATTTTCCTCAGCTAGTTAGTAATATAAAAAATAAAATAAAAAAATGCAAGGTTTTTGTAAGTGGTGGATTGAAGGAGGACCTGAGAGAGATGAGGTGGGAGAGAGAAGAGGTGTTTGTAGAGGGTCTTCAATTGATTCCTCCGGTTCTTCTCTACGTACTTCCTTTCCAGTTTTGGCAATCTTGACGCCATTTCTTCCTTCAATATAATTATCCAGGCAAGCTAGCTTCGGTTCGAGTACTAAAACAATGATGTCCCAGAAGCATATATATATGGGGTTTTAAACAATGAATTATTGGATGGGTTGCATGACGGATTAATTTTCAATTGATTAAGTTTGACTGGCTGACTATGCATTTGGCACCACGTGATGGAAAAGACCAATTTATTTTATTTTATTTTTTGTTTAATTTGAAATTGCAGGACATAGTGATTTTAATTTGCGTAAGATCGATGATGTGGTACGTTGTTGTCTGTGGAGGTGTATGTATTGACTATTGTTGTCTTGCATGTTCATTTGATCTCCTCGTGTTCCTCGTTCTGTATGTTCAAAATGCTTACTAAGACTCAGGGAATCTCATTAAATAATGTCAAAAATATTCTTCCGAAGGCTACAAGGACATGCATGGAAATTCAACAAAATCATGAACCAACTTCTACAACCTATTATTATATTATTATATATTGCTTTTGTTTCCTGCTTTCAACAATCATACAGTGCATGCATAACTGTACTGTTTGATATTTATTGGTGAACGTAATTCGTTTTTAAGAATTAAAGGATAAACAAATAAAAGAATGAATTGAATAGATATATCGGTAAATATTACATATCCTCAGGTGACACTCTCGATTTAAATGACTTTCATCAAGTGTTTTACTTTTAATAATATGTTGTTGTGGAGTGAGCCTAGACCTTTTTTTGAAAATAAAATAAATTATGATTACATATATATTATGATTTTTTTAAAGAAATTAAAATACTCTTAATGAATTAATAATTGTGCGTTCAATTTTTTATTTTTTTTTTTTGTAATAAAATTGAGCGCATTCAATTCAAGATGGGCAATTAGACAATTTAATAGGAAAGAAAGCTCCATATTTCTTCATGATATTGATCGATTTCATATTCACTGCCCATCCATTGTATAATGTATCTATCGCTTGTACGTTATCTGACCGTGGGTCTGAGTTCTTTAAGTGAAAATGAGTGGTGCGTTAATATTGGGAGAGACCAAATACCTCACTTCAGGTTATATTGTGGGATGAGGTGGTTTTGTATTAATTAAGTCGTCCGCTACAGTAACTAATAGATAAAGTTTAATGATATTTGTTATAGATAAAATCTAATGATATTTGTCATGTTTTATGTTTAAAAAACAAATTTTATGTAAATAACATTATACTACATGCGCATTATGACATGCTATGAAGAGTGTATAATCATGTTAGTCCATGATTGGTTGGTGAATATATATATATATATATATATATATATATATATATATATATATATATATATATATGTGTGTGTGTGTGTGTGTGTGTGTGTGTGTGTGTGTGTGTGTGTGTGTGTGGGGCATATATTGTTTTGTAGTTTAATATGGTGTTATATTATTTCACAACCCATAACACATACATGGATAATTTTAAAACCGTACTAATAATACAGGTCCTCTTTGCTAAATGGTTGTTAGCTGTTCTAATTAGGTTTAGCTAATTAGGTTAATTAGAGAGTATAACTAGTTGTTAGCATTAACTGATTGTAGAAAGCCTGATAGCTGTTTGGTATAATTTCATTCCTTTCTCAAAACTAAATTGAAAAGTTTTTGATTAGCTTTTTGAATTTTACAGCATTTTGGAATTACAAAAATTAAAATTAATTAACCAAACACATATATACCGTCACCCCCTAAGGTGGGGGTGGTTAGATCCGCGTCCCCTTGACTGGTTCCAGGTCAGCCCGTTGATGCCGACCTCTCCCTAGCGACCCCCCCCCGGTCGGCACCCTACTCCGTCGACCTCCCCGGGTCGGCACCCAGCGCCAGCCGAGGTCCATGGACAAGGTCCAGTGGGCCAAGGACCACTAGGCCGAGGTCTCCCGGGTCGGGGCTCGGTCTTGCTCCATCTCTGCGGGTCAATCTGCTCCGATCGTATAGTATGTAAAATATCCATCATGAGTCTCCCACTCTCTTCGTTGTGATAAGTTGACAACGAAAGAAGAAAATGCTCGACCGACCTCCTAGCGCGGAGGTTCCGAGCCAAAAATAGGCCGACCAAGGTGCCCATAACAATTTAGATTTTTTGCCAAATAAAAAGTTAATAGTGGTCAAATAAGTCAAATTTGAGCCACAATGTCTAGTGTACTCAAACAATCATATATTGTCATGATACATGATTGTATCAAGTACTATTGAAAATTATATACGGAGAGTACTACAAATATACAACAACTAACTAACTAAGCGAAATGAAATACAAGTGTGGCTGCTTGAATTGGCCTTTCTCCTGTCCAATGTACACCTACTTTTTTGTTCTCTAATTAACTAACTAGGAGTACTAATTTTGGGCGCAATAATACTCGTTTCCCGCTGTCCAAAGAAACTGGTGGCGGGTCGTTCTGACATTGTACCAGGAACTGTTCTAATACGGGGAATCCCAGATTGTCATGTTCGATGTCATAATTATTATCCCATGAATTTAGCGGTTCTGATTCTATTGCTTCCCGCCGCCTTAATCTCCTGTTTTAGTCTCTCAGCGACCATTCCATCTCACTTGCCACCTGAAAAATCCAGGTTAGTCTGAGATAAATTTCGGGAGACACGACAAATATTAATAAGTAGGTAACCATCGAACCTTTTCATGGGCAACTTGCAACGTAGAATTGCCGTGGATTTGGAAAGTGGCATTAGTAACTTGGAGCTTTTTGTTTATGAAGTACTCGGATGACGCCGTAAACTGAGAGATACTTTCCAGTCCATTGATCAAAACAACGACATGCCCGGACTGGTATCAACAACTTGTATCTCGGCGGCTCGCCCTGCTCGCCGGCGCCGCCATGCAGTTACGACATGATGATGAAGAATTTGGTGCTTTCTGCTCTCTGCAACAACTCTTCCTTCTTCTGTCTGCTCTTCTCCAACTGATCTCCAAACATTTTATATTTCACCGTTTCGTCAGCTGATCGGCAATGCCATCCTCTCCCTGCATCTAAACGACCCCGACGTTAAGTTTTGAGCATCAATGTATTATATAAAATATAAACCATGCCATTGTCCGTAACGCAGATTTACATGCGGCGCCGGCTGTAGCGCATGCCGGCAAAGGCCTCCGGAGACGAAACGCATTGTTTAAAGCCAGGGACCAGTAAACGCGGGCAGGTACAGAGTATGTTGGTTTGGATCATAGTGGAGTCTCAGAAAAGTGATACTCTCTCTAGTTTCTACTGGCTCCTCCTCATTACTCAGCTTCCTATTCTTCCAATTCATATATTAGCGAGAGCTATGAGAGAGGGTGCCTCCATTATGTTTGGTCTAGATTGCCTCTCTTTTCCAGATTTAGTCAACGACTGGGCTTATTCTTCCTCCCGATTGGCTTAGTTGGCCTCAATGAAAAGGTTATCGATGAGTTATACTATCTCAGATTAATATCACCATTAGATGTCATGATGATACTGCCCATGATAGTAGCTTTAGCTATAGAATCTCCAGGTGAACCGAACCTGATTTGATTTGTCTGTGTAGTGGAACAAAGACTGGAGCGGAAAAGGTTTTAATAGACACCAACCATAAACTGAGGATCAAAAGAAAATAATGCTAAGACCTAATCGGAGACACAAATATAATGTGACAATCTTAACAGTTTAGGAAAAACGAAGTTGATTTGGTATATATACGTTTATTATATAAACAAAACTTTATGAAAAGAAAATTCCCAATGTGCAACTTGACTTTAATAACTTGACTTAAGTAAAGAGCCATGTTACCAGCCGACCATATTTCACGATTATCCAGACGAACACCAATATAGTTAATACAAAACTAACAATATATGTTTCCAAAAGATAGCATACATAAATAAACAATAGTGCAAAAAGAAGGCGTGCATACAGTGATAATGAAATGCACTGCTCACTTAGTAGCACAATCGAAGGCCTTTACTAAAGAGACTAATTGCGTTGAAATACCGAAGGCCAGGCCAGTCAGTCCAAATCCGAAGTCATGAACAACGCCCTTAACAATAGAGAAAAACCCAAGGAGTTTTAGAGTACGAAGGAAAGTGTTCAACGCAAACCCACCCAGCCCTGCAATTAGAAAGAACCCAGATGAAGCCCTGGCCAAGACCCATGCGGTCCACATCGCTGGAAAAACTTGAAGCGAAGTACAGAGAGTTACGAAGAATAAATAGTGTGAATGTCGCTGAGAGAGAAACTGAATAAGAACAGGAGAATATAAGAGAAGATACCATCGCAGACAAAGAAGAGACAGAAGATAGAACTAGAGAATGAAAATGATCCAACACGAGGCTGTAATTAGATTTCAGGTAGCGAAATTGAGGACGAGTTTAGGGTTACTGACATCGATAAATCAGAGTGGCACAATCTAGAGGAATTCCATGTAATAGTGAGCTGCCAATGCCCTGATGTACCGAAGTTTTGGCTAGGAGTCTGTACCGATAGATCATACGCAGACACGCCGAACAAACTCGCCGCGAGTTCTCTTTGGACCGGACGAAGAGTAGTAAGAACGAGGAAAATCCTAGAATATTGAGTTGCGTCCCAAGAATGTAAGTAACTCTAGCGCCCATTAGATTACGATACTAAAACAAGCAGTTTAGGAAAAGAAACACAATATTTTTGACCCCACCCAGAGAATGCTGATACAATTGTACAAGTGTGTATTGAATATAAAGGAACAACTATTATTCAGCAGAACCACAGTCTTTTTAGAAATATACATTTCAATTCGTTGGATAAGTTATGTTAGTTGATAGTGGACATATTAACTGTTTATGTAAGCGTCCACTTCACGATATTTAGATTATAAAAAACCTATAATTATTCAAATATACATTGATTATCTATATGACATCATGGCCATAGATTCAAAACCATATAAATGAATAATGTTATTATTTGAGAATAATTCAACGTAAAGACAAAGGGTGGATAGCTCAGCTCAAGACTATTTAATATGTTTGCGAACTTATATATGTAGAATCCAAACAGTATCTTAAACTTTTTATATATATTCGTAGAAATTCTGATAATAGAACATGTTGTGTCCCGCTTACTCATTGCAAATTTGCCCCCGGCCCTAATATAAAACCAAACATAATCCCTGTGGATTTTCGGGGCACCCTTGACCGGTAGAGATATAACGCCCTTACGACGGTGTAGAGTTACTTCCAAATAAAAATAAAGAGATTTAATTTGAGCATTAGATTTTAAAAAACACATTAACTTAGCATACCCTTGTTCTATATGATTTAATGTATATACCAATTATATAAATATGACATTTAAACTGTTTTGTTGATAGATAATAAAAAATGATCATGTCATTATTAAGATAAAAAATGAATGTTTTGATTAAAAAGAAAAAATGACTGCCACCCATAAATCTAGGACTAAAAATAAAATTAACTCTATATATTTCTTATTCTGAATCTGAAATTAAACTGTTAGTACAATTCAGGTTTAAATTTGATTACAATATAATAGACACATTCCATTCAAAACAAACCATGAGTCATGCTTATCTAGAACAACGAGTAACTGTATCGTCAAAATCCAAACCTCAAACAGTGCAGCAGTGTATCAAAACATTTATGGTCAAATATGTTGAAAAAAAAAAAATTGAAAAAGAAAGAACTTGACCCACACTACTTAATTGGGGATTGTGACATAAATAGACATTTTTAATTTCGTAAATGAAAATAAACAATTTACATAGTTGAGTATACAAGCTATATATATATATATATTACAGTATAATATAGTTGAGTATTTAAGCTATATTATTTTCGATGAATTAGAACAACAGGCGAACACTTCAAAATTTTATCAGAAGTGTTGGTAGAAATTCATATGGAAAATGATTTACATATTGAGAGAGGAAAGGAATTTGATCGAAAATCAACAAAATTTTGATGTGTTCAAAACCAACAAGAAACCATCTACCCCAACCCCCAAGTATTTCTATGCTATTGACTCTATTGTCAACGACGCCATCCTACTGAAGCACAAAGATTCAATGTCGCCTCCACTAAGGCCCGAACCCACACCACCCTCTCATCCTACTGGAGCACAAAGAGTCATTGTCACCTCCACTGAGGCGGGAACTCACAACCCACTCTCTCATATGGGAGTGCAACCTTGGTGCCATTAGACCACAAGGTCTTGGTAGACGGTGAAATAATTAGTAATTAACAATGACATTAATTAACATATGAAATAAATTAAGGTTTGTAACTTTCATAATTGACAGCTTAATCTGGAATTTAACACAAACTGTTGTGAATGTTAATTCTTAAAAATGGTTTGAAATTAATTCCTACTAATCATAATCTAAAATAAATAACCCAACCGGGTAGCTCAAGTGGCAAATGAGCTTTCTTTGTGGGATAAATTTCGGGATAATTCGGGTTCAATTCTCACAAGTGACGATTCCCTTTGGCAAGCTTCTGTACCTCTCAGAGTGAACCGGATGGACCTGGACGGTTAAACGGACAGAGAGAAGACCCAGACCGTGTACACATAGGTCGCGGATGCACACAAGTCAAGTGAACTACATATATTTTATATATATAAAAAATAATCACTTTAAATGTCATTTTTACTAAAAGTTTTTAACAAAACATAAGTTTAGGTAATTGTATACATTTCTTACTTTCTCCTCCTGAAAAGCATTTAGCAAGTAATTTTTTTAACCCTTTTTTTTTTTTTTGAAATTTTAAAGATAGATGTTTATTTTTGTTCTATCGTATTCAATATTTGCCAATTCCTGTCAATGACCCTTGCCCTGTCTTCCTACGTAAACTCTTACTATGAGTGGTTTTCTTCAAAATGTCCTAATCGGATGTTAGTGACTATATGGACCTACCACAAATCCACATTTAGAGGTGGTAAAGTCTAGGCCTAGGTTAGCACATATTAGGACTGCCTATGATAATTTGGCCGTCTCGGTGCCGGGTCTACCACGAGCCAGTTCTGAACCTGGCTTGGGCTTTTTATGAGCCAATCTCAAAACTACGTCCAGAATTTTTTATTTAGTTTATTTTTATATAAAAATTTATAAATTCTGTTTTGTTTAAATGAAATTTAAAACATTGACCTCACCGATGAATTAACACGAATGTTTTACCACTTAGAGCATCCCACTTGTGGATATTGTGCGAGATTCAGCCAACACAAATAATTCTTCCCTTCATGAGATAATAACTAGTTGTGGATATGCAGATAATTGAAAAAGAATCTCCCTGCAAATGGGGGAGATCGTCAAAAAAAAAAATAAAAAAAAGAAGAGAAGAAGGCAGGCCTGTGCGCGTTTCGGCACAGCCTGGGCCAAAAAGCCCGGTGGCCGCGCAGCGCGCAGTCGGCGCGCCTGACGCGTCTGACTTTTTTTTTTAATTTTTATTTTAATTTTTTTTGTTTTGTTTTTTCTTTTTTTTTTTCTCTCCCCTCCCAAATTCTCTTTCCTACTCACTCTTACATTATCTCCCCATTCTCCCCAACAAACGTGGATGCTCTTAAACTACTTTAACCTTTTGATATAATAATGCCAATTAATTATATATATATATGTGTGTGTGGTGTGTGTCTATAATCAATTAATGCTATCAACTATTCAAACTCACTAATAATTATAATAATAATAATTATATTATCATAAAGAAAATAAAAAAAATAAAAAATAAAAAAATGAAGAGAGCCGTGGCAGGGGAGCCTTGAGGATCCTCTAAAATCACCTCAAGGCTCCAGAATTAAATCCTCAAATGCTTGTCCATCAATTGATGTGCAAGTTGGGCTCCTCATTAAGGAGCCGTGATGGTTGCACTCTCAATAACTTTTATTTTTTATTTTCAACATAAATGGTTTTTTAAGGAAAGAACAAGCTTTCCCAAAAGTCAAGGGCAAACACTACTCTTAACAGAGTTTGTAAATTAGCTTTTTTGGAGCCAACTATTACTTCAAATTGTCAAATTACCAAACACTTAGTTTGACCTTTTGACTAAGGTTAAGACGTTAAAATAGTAAATTTATCAAAATTTTGACAGATCTATCATTTACCAAACAAGTTTTAATATTACTCAAATTAACTGTACAATTATTAAATAGTATATTATTTAATATTGCCGACGTGCCGCAATTAAGAGTTCTCCTGATTGAACCGTACTAGTCTTACTTGTGTCCTATCAATCGTTATGCAGTGGACCCGTGTCCAGCTTGCAAGCTGGACACGGGGTAACAGTGCTAACGGCACTGTTATTTTTTTAAAAAAAAAAAAAAACAGACTGCTTCGTTATAGGAGTATATGTTCATAATTTTATTACTATATGTTAATAACTATACATTCATAACTCCATAACTGTACATTCATAACTCTATAACTGTACCATTCATAACTCCATAACTGTACATTCATAATTTTTCGAAGCTTATGTTCACAATTTTAGAGCTCTATGTTCATAATTTTATCACTATATGTTCATAATTGTAAGTTCATAATGTCAGAGCTATTTGTTCATAATTCGATCAATAACTGTACATTCATAACTCTATAACTGTACATTCATAACTCCATAACTGTACATTCATAACTTCATAATTGTACATTCATAACTCCATAACTGTACATTCATAATCTTAGAAGCTCTATATTCACAATTTTAAAGCTCCATGGTCATAATTTTATCACTATAAATGTTCATAATTGTAAGTTCATAATGTTAGAGCTTTGTGTTCATAATTTCATAATTGCATAACTGTACATTCATAACGGCATAACTGTACATTCATAATCCAAAAAAAAAAAAATAACGCCGTTAACGGCAAAACACGCGCGATTTTTTTTAAAAAAACTAAATGACGCGTTTTTTTTATAAAAACGACGTCGTTTTGGGCCCGTGTCCACAATTCATTGTGGACACGGGTCCAGGGCCATAATTTGCCGTGTCCTATCACTACTGCCCAATTATACCCGCATGCCCAAACCTCACATTAATGTGAGATATTTGATGACTAATGCCTGATAATTTTTTTTTTTGAATTCACTAATGCCTGATAATTCGTGTAAGACAAATCATACAGTGGAATGGTGGATCAATGGCCTTGTTTGGCAATCAAATTAAATTATTTATTTTTAATATATTATAAATTTATTTGTAAGTATAATATTAAAATTATCGTGCAATACATTAATATATTGTTTACTCAAAACAGATAATGAGTGAATGAGAAATGATTCTCAAAGTAGACTTATTTTAAGTGAGAAAATGAAGGTGGAAAGGTTTGTAAAAAGAACTTGTCTCACATTGGAAAAAGAATGAGATTTGCATCCACTATATATACAATACCCTTTTTAGAGTTTTACATTGCAATGCATTGTGAACCCTAGTCTAAAAATTATGTGACTTTAATTTATTTGACAGACCATGTTGATATTATAATTTGCATGCCTTTAACAAGAATTTAGTAAATTTATAGGATTATTCCTACTCGTTTGGTAATGGGTAGACCGTTTGATTTCCCAAATTGAAGGGAATAGGGATTGCGGAGCCCTCAGCCCTCTCCCCGCGTTACATTAAAACTCTCGACCGCATTTAAATTGGTAACAATCAAACTAACACATGTCAATTTCAGTATGCCATCAATTAACTTTGCTATCGTATATACGTCACACCAAAATTATAGCTGAGATATCCATCATATTTGTTAGGTTTGAAATCACCACAATGCTCCTGTTCAAAAAACTGGTAGAAGATGTAAATTGTAGTTTCACTAGCCTATATGCTTCTCAAATGTTTATAACATGTACTCTAGTTCACAAACAAGGTCAAATTCATATTACAGTTTTTTTAATCATTGATAACTAAATTTTAACCGGTCATGAAGCATGCGACTCGCTAGCAAAATAAAATAGTATGGACTTATTTTAAGTTAGATATATGAGTTAAGATAGAGCAAGGGTCATACCAAATTAAATTAAATATCATTAAAGACTATAAATGTATCAACAATTGAGATTAGAAGAGCAATGACCAATAGGAAGATTGTGATGAAGGACCAGGTGAGCTACAAGTAGTTGGGATTGGATTGTGGCTACTGTATTAATATTTAATTTGAGAATTCTTCTTCGGAGAAATCGATAGAAGAAGAGTGAATTATATATGAGGATTGCATTGTCCGTTAAATCATACACTTATTTTTTTTTTTTCTCTCGCCCACGGGGACCAACATTAAATAAAGAAACCTAAATTTATAGAAAATAAGAACTGGCTCATTTGTCCCACATGCTCAGAAACAGAAGTTTCCAGACAAAATGTGTTTGTCACATGTATTTTTCATTAGTCAAGACTCTCCTATTACGCATTTGATACGATTGGTCCAAAACCTATTTATCAACAGAAAAAAAAAAATATCTTCTAATATTTGCAAGAATTTCGGTGGAATTTTAATAAATAGTTAATTATGTACTTAAGTGTGCTAATGCATTAACTACATAGTTTGTGAAGAATGAACATAAAAATATTCCTCTCAAAAAAAAATATTTTTTCGATCACGGACGGGACCCCAGATGTCAGCGCATTGAACGCATTTGAATAATTGCAACCTCACGATACGTGCCGGCTCCACATAGCATCCACAAATGTGGGTTTGGTAAATAACGGTTAGCTAGCTGATTGAGTTAGTGGATTCAATTAATCGATAGTATTTGTAAAAATGTTTGATAAATTAGTTGTTAGTTAATTATATGCAAAATAATTTTTTCAAAAAGTTAATTGAACAACTTTTTAAATTTTAGTATTTTAGAGCAATAAACTGTTACAAAGAGTTAATTAATTAAATATTTATGTTGATTGTTTAACCAAGTCAAACAGTTAATAGTGATCAAATAAGTTAAAATTGACTTATAAGTTAAATATGTTACTATGACCAAAATAATTTATCCCGGCCCCAACGTTAAATCATCCGTTTTAAATTATATTTAATTATTTGGACCCTACATAACAGATACTATTTTCCAAAATATACCAGCAAAGAATGAAAGACATTAATTATAACAACAACGACACCTTAGACGTACCAAAAATATCTATTCTAATGTGAAATTTAATTTCTAACGAAATGGACCTCAGACAACCTACGTACAATAGTGATTATGCATGTCTGCATGCATGCGGCCCGGAACTGAAGGAAGTTAAAACAATTGCGGCAAATTAAATATATAATATAAATTTCATTTCATCGAAAAAAGATAGATCAATATTCAATAAGCCCAACTAACTAACTAACTCTCTTCACTCTTCCAATTAACTACCATTTTTTCTTCATCTCATTCTGGGCTTTGGCCCATATATTGGAGCCTACCTGTAAATATAATATCTGCATAAATGTGGAGGCTGTCCTGCCAAGTGTCCATATATAATTCTTCAGTATGGTGGTGGATTGTGAAGCTGTCCTTGGGATGTTTCTAGTATAGGGAATCCCCAAATATCGTAATCCCAGGAATCTAATGATTCTGGTTCATCGCCGGAGGATCCATTAACCGCTTGTTTTAGTTTCTCGTACACTGTTTTAGTTTCTTGTTGGTGGAGAATCTGCAGAGTGGAGTTTCCGCGGGGTTGAAAAATGGCAGTGGAAACTTCAAGGCCGTGTCGGTTGAGTATTGCGATGATGTTGTGAAACGCAGCTATGTCTTCCAGACATCGATCAGAACAACGTCAATGTCGGGTGCCGATGTCAACAACTTGGATCAGAGGTTGCTTGCAGGTTGAAGAAGATGAAGATGATGATGATGATGATGATGAAGAGTAGTAGTGATGAGGTCTTTTTCTGGAATTATTAGTAGTGTTTGGCTGCTGCATATGCTCCAATAATAATTGTTGTTTCTTCTGCTTCTTCTTCTCCAGTTGATTCTGCAAAATTTGTATGTAATTCACGGCTTCTCCCACTTGATCTGGAAGAGCCATTCCTCCTAAAGAGATATGAGTTGGGAGCAGAGAAAAGAGATGGTTATAGAGGGACTTCAAGTTATCCCTCCGCTTCTTCTCCACCTGCTTCCTCTCCATTATTGTTTCAGAAATATATATATATATTTGAAGATGGAAATAAAGATGTTTTGCAGCCATTTATAGGCACAGCACAGCATGCAGAAACCTTAAAGCTAAGTGAAAACGACGTCAGCGCAGCCGGAAAAAAAACAAAGGAAATTTCATAGGAAACAACGTATGTATGTATGTATGTAACTCCCCTCTGTTTGTCAGTGTTCGCCGTCCATGGTTTATACGTATGTACAATGTACTTGCATGTTCCCACTCTTAATTCCGTCCACACCCAATTTCTGTTCAATTATCGTCTGAGTGTCACTTTTAACAATTAAAGCATATTTCCTTTATGTTACTCGGTCATTTAGTCTTGTCAGTGGTCCATAGAGACAGTATATAGATAGGCAAAAAAGATGCAAGTTTTTACAGGTTAGCCATTACAGATCTCAAACTGATACAACAACACAATCACATTTCAACTGTACTGGTTTTGCTTCGCTAGACAAAATTTTTTGGCGATTATCGATCAATCGCCTAGCTGTGTGATGAACACAGCTTTTCAAGTAGTCCTTCTGGTTGACAGGGCGCCATGAAGTCTGGCAAGCCTGCATGAATGCTCTGTAATCAGCTGATATGTTGATGGTCTCTCCCAGGGAACAATCCCAAAATCGTCGTTGTAATCTTCCATCCCTTCTGCCAGGAACTGCCAGAAGAATGATCCTGCACCAGACAGGTTTCGCCTTGCAGATTTTATATCATGTCCAGGATGACCTTGAAGAATTTGTCTCGTTTCTCTGGATCGAACTCCTTGTTCTCAGTTGATAACCCGAATTCAGTGAACATCACTGGCTTTTTCAGTACCTTGTCTCCGTCGTGAATATGAGAAACTAACCATTTCCTCACAAACCCCACTTTTTCTTCAAAGCTCTGGTTGCGTAACCTATCAACACAAGTGTTTTGATATGATTCAATTCCTAAGATTTCATAATCTGGGAAATATAATTGTAAGGTAGTGTAGGTTAAGGAAAGCTTACCACTGATCTGGATATACATGAACAGATGCAAAATCCACAGTTGGGATCTTAGAATTGCGAATGAAGTCTGCTCCAAGATCAGCAGCCCAGAATTCTGGGTTGACACTCACACTTTTTGAACTTTTTGGACCATAAAATCCTTCAAGCCCCACAGTTACCAAATGATTCCTGTCAATTGATTTTATAAAATTTGACATTTCTTCAATCCAATCCTGCAATTCTATGACTTCTGATTAATAAAATCCAACTAAACATGCTTAAATATAATCTTCTGTGTTGAAAACTCTTGAGGTTAGATAAAGAGACAAAAACTTACTTGGAGGGTGTCACCTGAAGGATCGGTCAAGCAACGAGGTTCATTAATCAATTCCCAGGCAAAGATAGTGGGATCATCCCTGTACTCAATCCCAGTAAACGTGTTCTTCCTCGTTAGCACTGTCTGCAGCAGAAGAGAGGAAGATTAAAGGCTTGAGATCAGAGCTTAATAATAAGAACACATAAACCTATATATGCTCATGCTTAATTACTCGAATTACCTTCACATAGTTCTTGAAATAAAGGCGAGTAGTTGGATCATAAAAGAACGAGTCATTCGAAGAGCTCAAACCAACACCCTCTTCCCACGCCCACTTCACATACTGAGTTTTTCCACCATACGCGTGCAAATTATTAACCAAGCTCAGTAACAGCCTAATCCCATATTTTCTCGCTTCTGCAATTACATGGTCCAAGGCCTGCCACAAACAAAACCATAAGCCTTCCTCAAATCTATGAATTTCTGGAGTGAGACAAACTAGGAATGATGTGTTCTAAAGTAAATTGACAAACACATTTTGATGTCTAATGTTTTTTTGACAGCTTTAAGATTGTATGGATTATAATATGAGGCAAGACTATTAAAGTGAAAGGCATATATGAATTGAACATTAAATATTCTTACTGTGAATACTCTTTCATCAAATTTCCCAGGTGAAATCTGCAAAGCGTTATATGCACCATCATTGAAAGCCCAGGCTCTACACACAGTGAGCCCCATCTTGGCACCAGCTTGCAGGATGGCTCTTATCCTTGGCCTTCTCTTCTCATCCACAGCATGGTCCATTAGCCAGTAAGAATTCCAGCCATTAACATAGAATGCTTGACCATCCACCAAGAACTGAGTCCCATTCCTCTCCACAAAGCTCAGCTTTGTTTCTCCATGGAAATTCATCCACAGGCCCCCAAAAGACATGTATATAAAAACACCAAATGATGCAAACCCAACAATTGGGTAAAACAGCCTATTTCCTATCGCCATTTTGCTTCTAGGCGATTTCACCACCATTTTGTTGGACTTGGACCCAAAAAAAAATGACAAAATGCAGAAAGTGATGAAGATAGAATTCCAAGATTGAGTCTTGGATCTATTTAGCTTGAAAGGTAGCCAAAAGTCCAAGAAAACATCAATGACGCTTCAAAAACCAGCTAATTGGTGGTTCTGTGTCTGGGCTTTTGTATCCCCCTCCTTCATATACACAAATACAAGGGATGGGCAGAGAGAATGTGGGAATGAATGGGGGGAAAGGTTCTGAGAAAGCAAGATGGCACACCTAACATGTACCCATCAGAAAGAAACATCAGAAAATCAGGTGAAACCTAGAAATGAAGATAAAGTTTGGGTCTTTTTGATGGTGTGATGGGATGTTGTTTTACAATTTACATTGCCCCCCTAATTAGATCTGAAATCTTGGTTTTGCCATGATTTCTAATTTCTTTTTTGGTGACGATTTGTTTTGTTGTTTCCTAAAGCTTCTTCTACATTGTAACTATCTCCATCATCATGTGCTGCTGGCCATTAGATCCCCTACTTGTTAATTAATCTAACCAAAGAATAAACCATGATAGTGAGAACTAGGTGCACCATTTCCTAGTTTACATCATTTATTAATTTTCCTTCCATTTTCTCCTCTAAATTGATACGTCTTTCTATGTATGACCAATACAAATAACTTTTTATTTCCTATCAATTCGGTTTATCTTAAAATAAAAAATTTTGAAGGACGGAATTGAGACGTGAGAGGAATGAGTGGTAGACTGGTAGGTGACTGAAACGTAAGTTGCTCCGATGAAGTGAATCATTTCCTATCATGGTTTGATGGAAGATTAGTGTAAGGAGGGAGTGGATAAATTTGTTGGGAAACAACAGCCAACATGACATGTCGATATATGCTTCCACATTCATAAGGACTATGATCAATGTTTTGACTATTGCCCATTCTCATCAAATATACTGTTCATTGTACTTATTAGGAATATCAAATTTGATCCCACCTGCTTCTTATTTGGGGTGAGGTCAATTATTAACAGTGTAATAATTTACATTTGAGTAAATCTTTTTTAATGGTATAATGGTGGGGGTGAAGGTGAGGAGAAAGCATCAGAAAATGACTGCATAGCACACAATATGGAATCTAGAACATAAACAGTAAAAGCATGTTTACTGCTCATGTTTTCAACCTTTCCACCCTGCAATACACTCCTGTGTTTTTAGCACTTGAGAAGCAAGTAATATAGCATGTGAAAATCCCACAGAAAACAAGAGAACAAACATCATTGTAACTTCAGAAACAATGGTATCAAACCCAGAATCAGAAGAAATATCATTACACCTTCATATACCTGCACAAGTCTCTCCATTTATCATTTCATTACCAAGGAAACAATCACAGGAAGTTTTAATGTTGTTACAGAATCAGAAGAGCATATGAGAAAAATTTCACCCCAAATTTTTTTTTTTAAAATAAAGAATAAAAGACCCTGCAACTACAAGCATTTCCAGTGAGATTCAAGTATTAGTCTGCCTTCAATCATAACTTTTCTGTCCATGTGGAAACCAGAAAAAAGGACCCAAGAAAGTGCCAGCACAAAGTCCCCAATAAGTTGTCTAGGCCAATCATGAGCCAAAGCTTCAAGCTTCCTCTCAAAATACAACCTCCATACTGCCATTAGTATGTGAAGAAGAATACAACCCTTGGCGAAAAGCTCTGGAAGTCTCTATCCTTAATAAAAGACACCATGAACAACAAGAACCCAATCACACACAACAGCAACCCCACAAAGGAATCAGATGTCCTTATCAACAACTGATCATGTGGGGTTGATCCCAACAGCTTCCTTGCTGTCTCAGTGCCATGTCCCAAAACCGAGATTTCATTGAGGTAAAACATTATGAGACCACCAGAAGTTGTACTACCAATGAATGCAGAATGCAGATTATGAAAAAACAAGATGAATCCATTCACCAACCACCCTCAAATGATTTTATCAAACACCCCTACTCAAACCAAGCAAGTCACCAAGCTTTAAAAAAAACTGTTTTTTTGCAGTGTAAAGATCAATCTTAATGATCTGCTCTCTGCAAATCAAACTCAGCCCCTAAAAGCTTTAATCTTGATAACTATCAAGCTCCAAACTCTTGGCAATGTAGTAGAGATGAAGATTCTTGAATTTTATAGGCAGAAATTTGTGCTACTCTTAACAGACAAAGAGCTGGAGCTGTTAAGTCATAAGTGTCAGGCACAATAGAGAGCCAGACCAGTTGGAACTGAGAAGGGGGACAAGGGAAACCTAAACGCTGGATTCACGGGGTAGAAGGTGAGATCACAGTTGGCAATCTGCCATTGATAAATGTGCAAATTTGGGTGGTGGATTTGCAAGACAAAAACCTCATTGTTTCTAATCGTCAAACACTTGAAGATGGAAAAATGATATTCTTTTCAAATGTTGTCTGTTCTTATAAACAAGATTTGAGAGCATTGTCTTTTCAAGATACATCTCCAGCAACCTAGCTATGTTGTGATTACTTTTGTCAAGGTGAAATCCCACTTTAATACATTATTATAGAATTCCATAGCTTGAGAGATTAAACGCTTACATTACAATGCCGATAAACACAAGGCATCACAAAAGGGGAATAGATTAAAAATTTTAGGTTTTGTACTGCTGACTGAGACAAATGAGCAAACAGTTTCAAGGTGACTCACGCTTAGCCAATCTTGGGGAAGATCTGTTGACGCTTTTTTTGATGCCCTTCTTCAGCCTCTTCAAGCCCTTAGACTTAACCTTTGTAACAACCTCCGCCTCCACCGCCGCTTTCTCCGCCTTCCGGCCCTCGTCCGGGCCGCAACCGTCTCCTCCGAGTCACTGTCTATCAACCCGCTTTCATACGCAACTCTATCAAAATCATCGCCTAGTTTCCTCACCGGCCACATTTTGCTTCCTCTCGGAGCTTCGTCGTCCTCTTCCTCGTCAATCAAGCGCCGCTTTCGCTTCACGGCGATGGGAGCAGGAGGGAGGTGAGGGGGTGTGAAGACAGGGGAAGAAGATTTAGAGGGGGAGTTCTTCTTGAGTTTCTTAACCTGCTTCTCCGTGCTCCGCCCGTATCTTGCTGATATTGCCCTCCGATCCGGCCCTGGAGGCGGTGGCGCTTGAAGCTGAGGCCACCATGGACCAGTGCGCCTCCTCGGCCCACCGACATGAGAGGATCGAAGACAGGCACCGGCGGGTCGACCCGCTCCTCGCTGAACTTGACGTCGGTGTAGATCCGTGGCCTTGGAAGGCTCTTGCCGTAGAATTTGCCCGGACCTAAAGCTACAAACCATGGCGGCGATTCGATGCAACTGATTTGTATAACAATAATTCAGTAAAGAAAATAATAGGAAAGATATATTAGAGATGAAGGGGAGATGTTCGTATATATAATAAGTATAAAAGATAGACTCAGCCGCTCTGGCGGGAAAGCACGGCGGTAAGTTTGCCGCGCGCTTTTGAATCTTAGGACTTAGGGCGCCACTGAAGACTGTTATTTGGACTGGGCTTTGCGCCGAGGTATATGGGCCGGACTTCCAAATGGTTGTTTGGTTGGGCCTTTAAAAATATCAAAGCCCAAATTGAATATTTACAAAATCCAATCTAACTGTCCAAGCGATATGCTATGAGCACGTGCTCACCTTTCATGGTGTGCACGAAATTTATATCCATAATTTTTTATACTGTATATTCATAATTTTTATGGATTACAGTATAAAAATTATGGATATAGGTTCGTGGTTAGAAATTATGAATCTAAAGTATAAATTTTAGTTCACCGAGAGTCTATAAAATTATGGATCTATAGTATAGATTTGTGTGCACCAATATGTATTGTGAGCATGTACTCACAACATAATTTTTTTATTACAGAGGAAGGGGATACCCATACAACCTATGCTACACTGAGGCTCGAAACCTAGACCTCCCCATAGGGGAGCAATCCGATACTAGTGGACCACAAGCCACCGGTACTCACAACATAATTTGCCTCTAATTGTCTAACGTCAAATTATACCGTGCACCAGGACGCACAATGCAGTTGGTGCACCCTGACCAAACGACGTAGTTTTTGATCATGTTAAATAAATTATCTGTTTCAAATGTACATAAACTCATAACATAAAACATATAAACTCATAAAAGAACACATAATCTAACATAATACATAATACACATAAACTCATAGCATAATACACATAATCTAACATAATACATAATACACATAAACCCATAACAGAATATACATAAAATCTTAACATAATACACATAATTTAATATAATGGCCCTGTTTGGTAAAATAGCTGTTAGCTGAATAGCTGTTAACTGTTAGCTGATTCTGTTAATTAGAGGGTGTAAATAGTTGATAACATTAGCTGATTGCAGAAAAGTGTTTGGTAAATTAGCTGTTAGCTATAGCTGTTTGGTATAATTTCTTTTCTCAAAAAAGTTAATTGAAAAAGTTGTTTAGGGTAGCTTTTTGAATTTTAGCTTTTTGAAGTTGCAAAAAGCTAATTAACCAAACATTTATATTGATATTTTAACTAAATCAAACAATTAATAGTGGCCAAGATAAGCCAAAATTGACCTATAGGCCAATTTTTTACCAAACACGGCTGATAGTGTAAATACCACGTGTGCGTAATATCAATAAAGTCCAGATCAATTAAAAGCAAATAAAAGACTTTTATTAATCCGGTAAAAGATCCTAAGTACAATCTACTTGGTTGCAACGAGTACCGACTGGATCGGTCGGGAGGTCTCTGAAGTACAACCTATCGTCGTCCAAAGTCCCCTACACTGTTGCGCTGGGGGTATTGTATAAGCCAAAAACCTGGGAACCAAGATCCGGACTGGTCGGCATGCTTCCCACGTAGCAACAAACGTGTCAACCGTTCGGGTGCCCTGTCTGTCGATGTCCAGTGCCGCCACGTGTCCTTAGTCAGCACTATCGCCAAAGGCTACCGCTCGGTGGTTGACACCCGGTCGGGCCAATACCGGTCGGGTACCGACCGGGTTTCTTCTATAAAAATCCGACCTGTAACCTGCAAAACAAGTAAGAAAGAGAACCAATGCATGTCGGTCGGGGTATTCCCTACCAACGGTCAATATTGATGCACATGAACTTATAACAGAAATAATATAATCTAACATAATACGCATGATAACATAATACACATAAACTCTTAACCTAATACACATAAATTCGTAACAAAATACACATAATCTACATATACATAATACACATAAATCATACAGAATATACATAAACTCTTAACATAATACACATAAAATCTGAACAATAAAACGACGTCGGTGCACGATATAACAATTGATGTCTAATTCTTAAAATACATTATCTTATCCCAAAAATTCTTTATTCCTAACATATAATATACATTATTCTAACTCGTAATGTATATTATTTTAACTAATAAAATTCAACGACTTTATTTTGAACTGTGATTTACACAATAATTTGCCATAGTGTTACCATTAGCACAAGCACAAGACGTGGGTTTTGTTTACAAAAAGAAGGGTAAATCCGGGAATTGAGAAGTCTTAGGTGGAATTGCAGGCAATCCCACAAGAGTGATGAGGTGGAGCTGAGGTCCAGCGTAGCATGTAGAGAAGCTTTACCCGACCAAGGCGCTACTCTTCTCTCTCATTACTATTTAGTCCATCATCCACTGGAGTGCTCAGAATTTTTCTCTCATTACTTCAATCGGGGTGTGTACGTACATACTGTGCACGCCATCGTCTCCTGTGGGATTTAGCTGTTAGGGTTCGCGATCGGAAGCGTATTCCAGAAGAATGGAGGTGGTGAAATAAGTTCATGCACAATGAGGTATCCGTGTTCCCCAGATGAACTATGAGTGTTTATGCGGTATCTGTTTCACTTCTTTGAACGAGTATAGTTGAATTCGCTATGATCGTTTTAGAATTTCTCTTCTCCGTGTTTCTTGGGTGTTTGGCGCCATTTCTTGATGATGTGTTCTGATGCCTTGATTTAATTGGTTATGTCATTAGTTCGAGTGTGTAACCTTTTCTTTCTTTCTTTCTTTCTAACTGTAATCGCCGATGCATTTTAGTTGATCTTTTGCTTTGGTGTTTTTGTGTTTGTTCAAAGTGATTTTCATTTTCTGTGCTTTGCTTGCCTCTTTAAGACTGTGGAAATTGTGATTGTTATTGTGATTATTATTGTCTTTTGAGTTGGATTTTGTTAAACAGATTTGTATTTTGAGTTCTGACAGATGGTTTACTATTACTCTGGAGGCTTGAAACTGAATCCTAATCTGTACCCCCTGTGGAAAAGTCTGCCTCAGCCTTCTCAACACTTGGACTGGTGACATTCATGAGACTGGCAGCCAAAAAAATCAACCATGCTGCAAGTTTTAGTATCTATACAAGCTTTAGTTCTAAACGCGAAGCCATTCTTTAATGAGCCTGGATCTGTAAATACTTATGTTGGTGTTGTGGGGAGCAAAGGTCCAAAGGTTACAATGAAGAAGTGTTTGTCCTCTCCTTGAAAACAATGATGTATACGCTTCGAAGGCCTCCAATGGTATGATCCATCTTCTATACTATTTATGCTCTAGTTTTGCATTCCCATCAGACATCTGGTTTTGATTATTACTCCATACGAGTGTTTCAGAATTTCCAAGACCTTGTTATTGGTCACTTTCAGACGCATGCACATGATATCCTGTCAGCATGCATGTAAAGCCTACATGGAGGGTGCTGTAGTGAAGGGAGAAATCCAGGGGCAGTGGTGGCTCAGAAAAGTTTAAGGGAGAAGTATCTAAAATGGTGAATGGCCTTGTTTCAATTTTCACATAAAAATGGTGCCAAGGACTGTGACAACTTCAGACTCACCACCTAATACCAAGCATATATAGGAGGATTAAAGTTCCTAGTTTGCAATTTGTAATGCTACCTACTTCATGTATATATGTGCTTTATGCACTCTCCTTAACTGTGTCCCCTTGAGCATTTTAACTAACCAACGTTTTATGAAAACCTTAATCTACTCCAAAGTTGGCATATCATGTAATATGATATCAACACATCTCTGCACCGCAATAATAACAAAGCGTTTAAACATTACAACAACATAAAATGCAAGGAAAGAGATCACCACCAAATAACACACTGCATCTCTTCATCTTATATATACCAAATTCCCAAGCTATTCATACTACATTTTATTCATTGTCATGTAGATTAAAACCATTACGGTGATTGTCGCGCTTAACGGGGGTGGGAGGTGGGGAGATAGTTGCATGTCTCAACTAACCTCTTAGCGATTCCTCCAACAAGAATGTCAACTGGACAAGTTACGGTGATAGAGAGAGGTGAGACCTTGCTTGGCTCTCGTCGGAGCACGTGGAGGCCTCCAGGATGACGTTGCATCAGTTCGGAAACACGTCGTCTTCTTCGCTCTGGTAAAAACTCAACTACATTGAATCCAAAGGGTGGATGAAGAAAGGTGACCGGATTTGGTAGATTGCTTTCAACAGTGGATTCAAATGTAACAGTGCAGTCGGGAAATGCAACCGAAACCTTAAAAAGCCCGACGATGGATCATGAAACTACATATATATTCTCAAAAATCACAGTCAACAAACGGGCAAATAGACATATGACCAAATTGTGTTAAAATTGCAAAGTTAAAGACTTAATTGGTTGAAATTAAAAGTCGAAGACCAATTTGTGAATTTAGTTATAGTCGATGGATCATTTTGAGTATTTACTCTTTTTATAATTCATAATATACATTATTTTAAAGTATAATGTATATTATTCTAATTCTTAAAGTACATTATCTTATTTCAAAAATTTCATTATTCTAACATATAATTTATATTATTTTAACTCATTACTATTAGCACAAGCCCAAGACGTGGTTTTGTTTTGAAAAAGACGGAGGGTAAATTGGGGAATTGAGAAGTCTTAGGTGGAATGGCAGGCAATCCACAAGAGTGATGAGGTGGAGTGAGGTCCAGCGTAGCATGTAGAGGTCTCGTGGTGGAGTCCACGTGGCAATAACTGGTTTACCCGACTTGGCGCTACTCTTCTCTCTCATTACTATTTAGTCATCGTCACTGGAGTGCTCAGAATTTCTCTCTCATTACTTCAATCGGGGTGTGTACGTACATACTGTGCACGCCATTGTCTCTGCGGGATTTAGCTGTTAGGGTTCGCGATCGGAAGCGTATTCCAGAAGAATGGAGGTGATGAATAAGTTCATGCACAATGAGATATCGGTGTTCCCGAGATGAATTATGAGTGTTTATTCGGTATCTGTTTCACTTCTTGGAACGAGTATAGTTGAATTGGCTATGATCGTTTTAGAATTTCTCTTCTCCGTGTTTCTTGGGTGTTTGGCGCCATTTCTTGATGATGTGTTGTGTCATTAGTTCGAGTGTGTAACCTTTTCTTTCTTTCTTTCTTTCTAACTGTAATCTCCGATGCATTTTTCTTGATCTTTTGCTTTGGTGTTTTTGTGTTTGGTCAAAAAGTTCCCCCCCTGATTTTCATTTTCTGTAGCTTTGCTTGCCTCTTTAAGACCTGTGGAAATAGTTAAATCACTTACACAGCTGGCGTTTACAAGTTTGATTCTATGTTGGAGTTTGTATTGTTTGGCTAATTCAGCTTGTGTTTCTTCCAACACTAAGGATGTTGAGGGTTCTGCGTCTGCATATGAGTCCGAGGATGCAAGTGATGACGATGTGGTTTGTGAGGGTGACTACGACACTGATGATGATGACAATGATATGCCTGAGTACGACAATGATGATGATTCTGAATACCTGAAATTGCAAGCGCAATTTGACAGTATTGATTTGCCTGCTGGGGTAGAGGCGGATGCGCCTTGGTTGAATAATCCTACTCCTAGCTCAACTGTTTCTGCACCCCAAGATTTCTCTTCAGGTCAACCTGCTGGTGTAGGGACATCTGCAAACTTCACATCTCAACCTGTTGGAACAAACATTGAGCCTTCCGCTTCCAGCAGTTCTGCAGGACAGAGTTGTAGTGGGAAGTGTGATGATCAAGATGGTAATGAAGTCATAAGAAAATATCAACATTTCAAAAATTTTGATCTTGTTGATGATCCCTCAGACCACTACTACTACAATATGGACATCCCGGGGCAGCGGGTAAGAAATGCCATCACCTTTGCTCTTCTGCACCATAATTTTCTTGGCTACTATGATTATGTTAACCTCTGTTTGTGTATTTCTTAACAGCCCAAGGCATGGTTGAAGAAAATTAAGGATGATTGGGAGATTTTAAAGAATGGTTTACCTGGTGAGTCGAAATCTCTTAGATAAAGTAGAAATACTGTTGGGTAGCTACCAATTTTTCCTAATAACAACAATGGAACTTAATCTCTTTTCTCAATCTGTTCCACAGATTCCATATATGTGAGAGTATATGAAACAAGGATAGATCTTCTAAGAGCGGTCATTGTTGGAGCACAAGGAACTCCCTATCATGATGCTCTTTTTGTGTTTGATGCCTTTTTCCCTAAGACATATCCTGATAAACCACCAGTACGTATTTGTTCAAGTGTCCTTATTATTATTGTCTTGTGTATTTTGTTAAACAGATTTGTATTTTGAGTTTTGACAGATGGTTTACTATTACTCTGGTGGCTTGAGACTGAATCCTAATCTGTACCCCTGTGGAAAAGTCTGCATCAGCCTTCTCACCACTAGGGCTGGTGAAACTCGTGAGAACTGGCAGCCAAAAATATCAACCATGCTGCAAGTTTTAGTATCTATACAAGCTTTAGTTCTAAACGCGAAGCCACTCTTTAATGATCCTAGATATGAAAGTATGTCTGCTTTTGTTGTGCGGGAGCAAAGGTCCAAAGAGTACAATGAAGAAGTGTTTGTCCTCTCCTTGAAAACAATGTTGTATACGCTTCAAAGGCCTCCACTGGTATGATCTTCTATACTATATTTATGTTTTTTTTTGGTTAAAATTCCATTCTTTTGATTATTACTCCATACTAGTGTTTCAGAATTTCCAAGACCTTGTTATTGGTCACTTTCAGACACATGCACATGATATCCTGTCAGCATGTAAAGCCTACATGGAGGGTGCTGTAGTTGGTTGTGTAGTGAAGGGAGAAATCCAGGGCAGTGGTGGCTCAGAAAAGTTTAAGGGAGAAGTATCTAAAATGATGAATGACCTTATTTCAATTTTCACTGAAAATGGTGCCAAGGACTGTGACAAGTTCAGACTCACCAGCTGATACCAAGCATATATAGGAGGAGCAGGCATTATTCTGATTAAAGTTCCTAGTTTGCAATTTGTAATGCTACCTACTTCATGTATGCACTCTCCTTAACTGTGTAGAGTAGAATATGTTAGGGGTGTGGATGATCTGCTACTGCTACTGCATTGCATATCTTATTATGCAACAAACATTTTAGCTGCTGAATCTTTACAAGGATCACAGATTTCTCAATATTGTTTGGCCAACACTACTAGAGAACCTTAATCTACTCCAAACTTGGCATATCATCC
The DNA here is from genome assembly GCA_009835305.1 of Ipomoea purpurea. Classification (NCBI taxonomy): domain Eukaryota; kingdom Viridiplantae; phylum Streptophyta; class Magnoliopsida; order Solanales; family Convolvulaceae; genus Ipomoea; species Ipomoea purpurea. The sequence continues at coordinate 37,629 of VALG01001520.1, forward strand.
CACAGCAATAATAACAAAGCGTTTAAACATTACAACAACATAAAAAGCAAGGAAAGAGACCACGACCAAATAATACACTGCATCTCTTCATCTTATATATACCAAATTTCCAAGCTATTCATACTACATTTTATTCATGTCATGTAGATTAAAACCACTTAACCAGCGGTGGGGGGTGGGGAGATAGTTGCATGTCTCAACTATCCTCTTAGCGATTCCTCCAACAAGAATGTCAACTGGACAGATTACGGTGGTGATTTACCCTTACCATCCTCTCTGAGAGCCCCCAGAGGAATGCCCATTCAGTCTATCAAGTATGGCATTGAAATCAACAGTCTGACCACTCTCCTCCAGTCTTTGTATCACAGCAATGACATGATCACCTCTGTAACCCATACTCACCAGTTTCTCAATCAATTCATTGTAGGGATGTTGCGCACCATCTGTGGCGGCGAGTCATTACACTAGTGTTAGCAGCCGGCTGTGGGTTCTGCGATAGGAAAGCTGGATGGAGGATAACCACCCATGTGAGAAGTGAGGTTGTTGGGTTGGATGAGTCCTTGCTCCTTCCCCATCATACATTACATAAGCATTTCTGGGGCAAGTGATGGGTGGGACCCACCAACTCCATACCCATCACCAGCTGCACCAAATGTGGGCCTCAGATGCTGAGCAGGAGCCTGTGGTTGAACTGGCCTACCATGCCCCCCATACCCATAAGGCATTCCTCAGGGCGGCTAGCAACCGTTTGAGAAATCCCAGAAAAAGGCACTTGCATAGAAACAGTACTAGGAACCATCTCTGGAGTAGGGTTTGATTGACTGGGCAGATAAGAGGGATAAACAGCAGGTGATGATGGTCTAGCTTGCTGTTGCATAGACGGTGGCTGTGGCTGTGGCTGCTGTTGTGGCTCGTGTTGTTGAACTTGCTGGGGTAGCTGGGGCACCCACTGCTGCTGATATGGAGGTACTCCCTGAGTTTGTGGGGTCTGATTTAATTGAGATTGCACAGTTGTGGTGGGCAACCTTAAAAGTCTTGTGTGTGTGAAGTCCTGTACTGAGAGTCAGATGGTATGTATTGACTTTGAGACAATTGATTAGGTGCTTGCGGCATCTGAGGTTGAGGTAAATAGTACCCCGGTGATTGTGCGACACCTTGGGATGGAATTGGTGGGGGAGCTTGGACAGGTTGTTGTTGCTGTTGCTGCTGCTCCACAGGTCGGTAGTATGCGAAGCCCTGTGGTGTTAACCTGATGTGGTAGTGCAAGTGCCAGTTGCTGCTCATGTACTTCATTATCACCCCTTTTGGTATCTGGAGGCTGTTTAGTTCTCTCCTCGTTCTCCTTGGGAATTGCTACCTGATGAATCCTTCTGTGCAAGCTGAAGCTTGGCCAGTTCCTTCTGAGCTTCAACAAGTTCTTGCTTATCTCTCAGAATCTGAACAGACCTGGCACCTACAAAGAAATAAAACCAATCAGACACACAATTAAAGTTGAAGAATCTCTATTTCCCTACTTTTTTGCAAGATGGAAGTGCACAATTTTCAAGTAATGTAATAGATGGCACTAGCACACACAATTTAACTTCTAATGGCAATATTACTTGGTGGAAACTCATCCAATAGACCCCTAAACCTGCTTGTGATGACAACAATGGTGGTTGAAAGGATTTCATGCTCTGGGTCATAAGGCTGCTAAAAGTCAGTTTAGCACGGTTTGTCGGTTTTTATTAATAATATTAATCTAGCAGAAAAAGAAAATTATCATTTATCTTACACTTTTACAGTTTAAAAAGGGCTGTGATATTTTCAAACTTCAACTCCATGGAAAAGCATGCCAACAAATATAGAGCATTATGAAGTATATTTCAAAATCTGCTTCAGAGAGGAATAGATGAGATACAGCAGTTATATATATCACAGAAGAGTAAGACAACTTCTGCTGATGATAAATATAGATATGTACCTCTTGGAGATTCTTCTCAAGAGACTTGAGCTTGGTATCTGCCTCTCCATGATCCCGTACCAAATCAGAATGCATTTCTCCTATGGATTTATCAAGATTGTAACAATATAATTCCAGCTGAGACAGCCGTGAACTTATTCCCTCAAGGAAACGCATCAGATTGTCAGCATATTTCTTCACAGTCTTCTCGACAATAGCACCAACATCTTGATGAACTGAAGATTCCTCAGGCGGACTATAAGCAGGAGCAGGAAACATCGCTTTCTTGTCATTCTGTTTTTGTGAAATTCCTGCTAAATATAAAGGGGTATAGCTTTATTTAAGAAATCAAAACTAATAATTAGGTGAATCAAAAATTTGTATCTTTAATCTTTCAAATTTCAGCTGAATGTGGACTATGATTCTAACCACATAACAATAAGCAAATTCATTAATGAAACGATTATTGAGTAAAAAAACCCTAACGGCACTAATAAAAAAAACCCTAGCTAAGAAATCAGAGATATAAACACGAAAAGTGAAATAAATTTAAACAGGGAGACAGGGTGATAAGAGAAAGGGAGTACCTTTGCGGAGTTGGAAGCAGTCACTGGATCAGAGTGATTTCCATTAGTGTTGTCCTGATTGGCAAAGTCATCGTAGGAGCAAAGAATATCATCTGACGCGAAATCAAAGGCTTTAGAACCCGGATTGTTGACCCGACTCGATGATCCGGAAGCCATAACACACAAATCGAGAAGCAATTAGGGGTTTATGGAGATTGCAATTGCGAGTACTTCCAGATATAAAAAGTGGAGAGAGAGATAGAGAGAGAGAGCGATCGTACGGACTAAATTTGTTTTAGCTAACTTCTTCGTATGCCAATTGCCAAAGAGGAAGAAGCCCAACTGTATTTTTACATTATTATTTTTAAATAATAAAATACATTTCATTAAAGGAAGTATTATATTATATATTATCTGTTACCTTTTCAAATACGGAGTATATATATTATATATTATCTGTTCTGTACTTATGGGTGGGTTTAACGTGAAAACTGTGGAAACCATAGGTTGAGCAGGCCAGTATAACAAAAATATATTTTTAGAAAATCATGTGTAGTTACACAATCACTTTTTTTGGTTGAAAATTTTGTTAAATTCAATCATAAATCAATTTCTCATCTTTATCAAGTCTAATTTATGTGTTGTCTAGACAGCAAAGGTAGTCATCTAGAAGGCTACCTTCGTAAAGTCCAATTCTAAACCTTTCACGTATAAAATAATCATAGTCATCTTTATTAGATAGTCTTATTTAATAATCACGTTATTTGATATGAAATAAGACAATAATTGTCTTCTTTCTTCTCCCAAATAGTTGTCTTCTTTAATTCAATCAATGGTTGTCTAACAAATAGTTTAGAGTGTAATTTACACATTTAGTACCACTTAAGCATTAGAATATCATTACAAATTAAAAGTAACTTACTAAATAAACAACAATAAGACTATTTATGGCGGAATTTCACACTTTTTCTTTTATATTTGTTGGCTTGCATAGCAAGGAAATATAATAGAGAGCTAATCATTTATAAACTTCTTACTTACAAGTTACAACAAGGCCTAATTGTTATACTAAAGATGTAATATTCCAAGAAACGAAATGGTGGGCTGCATAGAAAACTAAAGCCCACTATTTGTAGGGGGGTATTTAATGAGTCCAATTTCAATCTTTTGGGTTCTAGAAATCAATGTGACAAAATTGAAACAAATCTATAGGCCCGACAATACTACATATTTCTTATGGTGATAAATTTCCTTACGAAAACTTCGAAAACAGTGATTGAGTAGAATCTTTCTAAGTTTTTAAATAAAAAAAAAAAAATTCATCTAAAGTCCTCAGAGAGCATTATCTAATTCTTAAATAAGGAGTATTACAAGCATAGCGTTGAGAAGCCTATTCAAATCCATCGGTGCGTTCTCGACACAGTCGTTCTCCAGTCAACCATTTTCCTAAATTTATTTAAAGATTTTTTAACATTTCTCGTTTACAAATGGGTTTCAATTAGCAGTGAAGAGGTTAACCATAAATAATCTCTTAACCAGCCCATCAAACTATCTAGGAGTGTAAATGAGTCGAGCCGACTCGGTCAAAGCTCGACTTGAGCTCAAGTGTCTCGTTTAATAATCGAGCTCGAGCCGAGCCTAGATATTCTAGGCTCGTGGCTCGTCGAGCCGGTATAATATATAATATAACATCTATAATTATAATATATGCAAATAACAATTAAAAAGTTCAATATCAAGCTTAAACTCGAGTTCAAGATCGTGTTCGAGCTCAAGCCTATCCAGACTCGAACTCGGCTCGGCTCGTTTAAATCCCTAGATAGTTCTATTTTCTCTTTTTGAGTATTCCATCCTATTGATTAAAAAATACATAAGTCAAAATATTTTTTTCAATTATTGTTTGTTAACTAACCATATAGGAACACGTGGATAGACCAAAATCTTACCATTATACTCTTCAAACATTATTTTTTAAAGTATATCAAATCAAACGTAATTTGTCTCGTCAAGAATACTTCAATGATTTTTTCATCTTTCTCAATCTACCACCACAATCGAGTGAGTGGACCAAACCAAAGGAGAGTTTCAATTCAACAAATAACGTCCGTACAACGTGTGGACGGAGTGCAGTGAGTGCGTTTCTTTTCCAAAAAATTTCTATAGCTTTAGGTCAAATTCTTTTACTACAGACTGTTATCATTGAACTTCTAGAAACCATAATTAAAGTTGTCTTGTTATTGCAGCAACTAATAATGATCACACAATTTGTGATTAGTGCGGGTATGGAAAATGATATATTTTGTATGCAAAAACGAAACGGACCACGACTCTTATCTTTCATGCACGCCACCCTTCAACTCATGCATAATAATCATAATTAAGAAGCTTCTTACGTTCATTGATTTTTCTTACAATTAACTTTACCAATTGTTATACTGTGGACCAAGTCTACAGTTAACTATAGACCATGTTCCTAAACGACGTAATTTTAAATTTTAATTTTGATGGCGACCATTTGTTGTTTAATTTACATTATAGCTAGGTGATGGATATATTGAACCCGGAACGAACCGGTCCGGAGAGACGGACCCGAGAGGACTCGGCCCACGCTCTTGGGCTGTGGCCGGATCGGCCCAACGCATCTCGGCCTTGGGCCGAGCCCGGCCACAAATAGCTTGGTATACCCGAGCCGGCCACCATGGACTCGCCCACTGCCGAGCCGGCCCATGGTGGACTCGGCCATGCCGAGTCGGCCCGCCTTGGACCCGGTCCTAGGGGGACGCAGTCAAAGCGGGCCGATCCAACTAACCCCGATCCTAGGGGGTGCGGTTGGGGGGTTTGAGCTGATATAAAAAGGCTTCCTCTTGTCCATAAACAGGGACACACAACACAACATATTCCTGAATTGCTATCTTCTAGCGTTATTGTCCTAATCAAGTCTTGTAATAGCTTATTAGCGGCAATTCAATACAATATACGATCCCTGTGACCCACGGTCCTGCGACCTTATTATATCTTTACGTCATATTATTTATTTCGTACGTATACTTATCCGGGTTTAATAATCCGGGCTACCTCGGGGGAATTAAATCCATCACTAGGTTTTCTTTTCTATGTAAAGCATGTGTATGTGTCTTGTATTATGTGTTTTTGTGTCTCATGTTATGCAATTATGTACCTTAAGTGTATGGATTATGTACTTGAAATAGATTAGTTGTTGTGTAACACACAACTTATTGTGTCTTATTTTACGAATTTATGTATTGTATTATGAAATTATGTACCTATAAAACATATATTATCTATATAAATTAGATTTGCGAATAAGTAAATATGTATATAACATGTGTATATGTGCGTTGTGAGTTTAATTTTGTGTCTCAAGTTATAAAATTTTGTACCTTAAAAATATTGATTTTGTACCTAAAATAAATTAAAATTTATGTTGAAACATGAGAAACGAAATACTACAGAATCTGTTAAAATTTAAATATCAAAACATCGTTTTGATTTAGGATTCACAATGATATGTCAACCATAGTCCACGATATAAATTGCCACCAATCTCATTGGAATGTTGGGTCAACAAATTGGCCCAAGGGTGATTTTTTTTTTTTGTATATAAAAAAATAAAATAAAAAATAAGAGGATTTTTTTTATGACAAGGAAAATACATAATATATATATATATATATATATATATATATATATATATATATATATATATATTGTAAAAGAATAAAGTTGAATTCACTCAATTATCTCTTCCAGGCCGGGCAACACATACATAAAACTTTTGGTGCATGTATATGTGTGTGTACACACAAATATAGTATTAAATCTTAGGTGGCGTATATAAGCATCACTTCATCATATTTGTTTGCCTTGTGTGAACAATTGGAGTTCGGGAGTAGGTGGACTTAACAAAGTGAACTATATTTAATTAAAAATATGCAAGAGTTTTCCACATGTCTTCTCAGTATAATAATAATTAATTAGTTCGTATAGACAGCTTAATTGGTCATAGGGATAAAGTTAAAAAAAAATTACCAAGAAAATTCTTTGTGCGCAATAAGTAAATGTATAACTTCTGTAATTTAGTTGAGTTACCATGATTCACATTCTGTCAGATATTCTGTTGGGTATGGGAAACCTTGAAATTGGGGATTCAACATTTTGGGAAGAATATAATAACTCATTAAGTCTTTTATTAAAACTAAATTCAGGTCAACATACAGTCGACCAACTTGACAAAAATCATACATTGATACATCCATTTTTACTTTTTAGTGGTAGAGATAATATTGTTATTTAAAGCATGAAAATGACATCTAATAAATAAATTTAATTACGAAAACGACCTCCATATATATTTTTTAGTACAACGACCTCCATATATAATTATGTATTCTTTTAATTTTGGTGACTTTTTTAGATAGCCGCCACAATTTTTGCACAACATAACTCCGATTATATTGCTTAGTGGAACAATTTATCATAATTATTATTAATTCGGAACTTGCAAGCTTATGATAAATTTTTATTATTATTATTATTATTATTATTATTATTATTATTTGTGACAGGGAAATCAACCACATGTAACCTTATGGTACAATAATAAGCATGTTTTATCCACTTAGACAACACAATCATCCCTTTTAAGACAATTAATTATTAGTATTATTATTATTAATTAATTAATTAATTAATTAGGAAAACCCTTGAGTTACAACCACTACTACTCTCAAAAAATAAATACAAGAAAGTATATAAATCAGCATAGGTTATTCATAATCGCGGGAAGTCAAACTTAATTATTATTTTTCTTCTTCTCTCAACTTAATTATTATTTGTACTTGTTACATTTATTAATCTTATTACAAATTAATGTAACAAAGAAGAATGTGACAATATTCTTTGATCAACCACCGGACAAAGGCAAGTTCTTGCTCATAATTAGTCGTAAAGACATAATGGCCCTGTTTGGTAAATAGTTAGTCTATTAAGCTAATTAATTTTGGCTAATTTGATCACTATTAATTGTTTGATTTGGTTAAAAATTAATATAAGTGTTTAATTTATTAACTTTTTGTAACTTCAAAATGCTAAAATTTAAAAAGCTACTCAAAGCTAAGTAACTTTTTTAATTAGTTTTTTGAGAAAAAAAATTATACCAAACAGTTAAAAACTAACATCTAATTTCTCAAACACTTTCCTTACAATAAGCTAATGTATCAACTAGTTATACCCTCTAATTAACCCAATCAGCAAACATCTATCAGTTAACAACCGTTTATCAAACTGTGCCTTTATGGATATTTTGAGGAATCGTAGAGTACGAACGCTAATAGGTGTTGTTTGTGAGGTACCACCTCTCCTTGGGGTAAAAAAAAAAAAAAAAAAAAAAAAAAAAAAAAAAAAAAAAATGTAAAGTCATATTAGATAATTAGTTTAGATAATAAAAATGATTTATTGCGTATTTAATAATAATAATAATTTTTATATTTATCTTTTCTTTGTATATAATAAAGCAAAATCTAATGCCACAAATTTTTCCTCTAAAATACTCTTAATTTTTTGTGAAGGCTAAATCAATATATATTTTTATGATAATTATTGTTTACCAATTATTATCTTTATCTTGCTATATATATATATATATATATATAATATATTTTATATATATATATATATATATATTTAGTATATTATGCAAATTTTTAAAATTTCATGCGGTATCTTAAACATAATATACTTTTATTCAATATATGTTAATAGTATCTTGTGATGTTCTATATAACATCTGATTTTATATTGTTAAAGAAAAATATATTTTAAAATGATTTTCAAGATTAATGTTTGATTTTATAAAGATACTTAAATTTTATGTGCATGTAAATATTAGTATAACAATAATAATAATAGTGTAGTACGAACGTGTACAATTGCCGACCTAAATTCTTAATTATAGCAAATTGGCAACCCTGAAGTGTTTCTTAATATAGTCGATGAATGGTGCAAAAGAAGCCAACAAACATTAATGAAAACTACAAACTATGAAGCCTAACTTAATACTTAATACTGCGGTTTGATATGATCGATTATTATATTAAATTGAACTGAAGTACATCCCTCCTGTTTAATTACACGTGCAGATGTGAGTTCCACACGTTTTTCTAATGTTTTCACTTCCTTATTAATGAATTACTATCTTCCATCTATAATGATATTTTTTTTTCTTGAAAACGAATACAAACTCCATAATAAAAAACCGTAGCCGAGTGAGTAAAACATGATTCTTGTATTTTGATAATCATTTTTTTGATCAAATTCGTCGCACCAATGTGATTTACGGTTTGCTTTTTTAAAAATTAAAATTATTTTTTAATTTTAAAAAATCAAAGATGAAGAATGACGAACCGCAAATAATTAATATTTTTAGTAAATGACAAGAAACTTGCCGTCACTATCTAAAATTAAACTTACATGAGATAAATTCCACTCCGGCATAATATCGAATATCCATCTTTAACTGTTTTAAGATGCATTATGTGGATATCGATGTGGAAGAGTACAAAATTATACTACTATTGAGTCGTAAGATTTATGGTATATATAAAATCTTTAGTAATGCAACACAATTATTAACATTAAAAATAAGGCAATAACTTGTGTGAAATGGGTTGGGTTGTAGATAATTGAGAAGTACATTTTGTAAATATTTTGCATAGGCACCGATTAATTGGCGCCTAGCAGTCAGTCGATTAGCTATTATCCATTTTTTTTTTAAATTTGGTTATTTCATTCAAAACAACATCGTTTTGAGCAAAATAATCTTAAATTGTTCAAACTATGGATGTTTTTTTAGGTTAATATTTAATGTTTTAGTATTAAGTATTAAATTATTAAATGTTTATAATTATCAAGTCTTAAAAAATTAGTAAATTTTTTAAAAATAAAAAATACATGGGCACCTAGGCGCTAGGTGCCTCCGAGCACCTGAGGAGCGGCTAGCGATTTTTTTCAACCATGTAATTGAGTATTTAAGTATTACAATATTTATCATTAGTAACAATCAATTAGGATAGATAGTATCACAATTTCACAATCAATTAGGATAGATAGTAACATTTCACATATAGTATTATAATATTTACATTTACATTATAATATTATACTTATAAGTATCACAATTTCAATTATACGTATACACTATTCATTATTAGTAATAATTATTTTATCATAAACAATATTACAATATCTATTATACGTTATAATTTATTTATTTTAAATTGATATTAAATTTTATGGAATAAGTATTATGATTTTATTATAAGAAAGAATGAAGTAAATGGTGTGAAGAGATAATCGATACTGCAAATTTGGCAAGAAGTTTGGCACGCGGTCGCGGAATAGGAATAAAAAACATAATTATCTCCTTGGCGTAGGTGCCACGTCGGAATACGGCTTGTCGGTTATTGTTTACGTTGTTAATACATTCATACGAATACGTTTATACGTGGACCTCAAGTACACCGTTATCCTTTGCTTCCCTTTCTTCCCTATCCCTATATATAAGTTAACTCATCCCGCTTCTTTCGTCAATTATCCTTTCATCTCTTTCTTTAACTATCTTCCCGGCCCGCCCTCTTCTGCTTTCATTTCTCACCTCTGCTCATAATAACGCTTCAATTCCGATCCTGTACGTGCAATCCAAACGCCAACTTTACTCTACAAACATATATATATATATATATATATATCTTGGTATGTATCTTCTTCCATTATATTCCCCTCTTACATTGGTATACATACTTTTCTTCATATATATGTATGATCGAATGGGAATTATGCAAAACTGTTAAAGTTTTATTCTTTAATTTGTTATCTTTGTGCACACATCGATCATATCATATCCCAGTTTGATTTTCACTTTTGTCCTGAATTGCTTTTAATTTAATGAAAGTTTCAAGTATATATTTATATAGATATCGATCTCCTCCTGGCCTGTCTGTTGAGCTCTGGTTTAATTTTGTGTTCTTGTATAAAGAGCTTCTGGGTTGTTCCCTTTTGCCTTTTTGGGGGTGTTTGAACAGAAAATTAAAAATGGAGCCTTCAATTCATCAATTCTTTGATTGCTTAATGTAAAGAGTACTTGTCTTTCCATGGTTAAGAATATGTTCATGTTTTTGATGATTTTCTGCATATTGTTTCAGATATTGAGGGCAAACCAATACAATACTACGTTTAGATCAATGGAGCAGCAAGAAATTGGTGAACATGGTATTTGTTTGGAGAAGTGGAAATCCCTATCATCATCTGCAATGGAAAACAATCCTATTACTGAAGGTTTTGACTGTAACATTTGCCTAGATACAGTTGAGGATCCGGTGGTTACATTCTGCGGTCATCTCTATTGTTGGCCTTGCATTTACAAATGGATTCATTCCCAAAACACTCCCAGGAGGATAATAAACACCCACAGTGTCCTGTCTGCAAGGCTGAGGTTTCGGAGAAAACCTTGATTCCGCTCTATGGTCGTGGCCTAGCACCCAAACCATCAGATTGCAAGGCAGAAACCATACCTCAGAGGCCTCAAAGCCCGAGATGTGGTGGTCCTGTTTTGTTACCAACCACTGCTCGCCGCCATCCAGACACCTATATTGGACCGCCCATGCTGAACCAGCTTGGTGTTGGAGGCACGACAGTGAATGCATTGAGTGATCCAATAATGAGCAGGGGGATGTTTGGTGAAATGGTTTACACGAGGATGTTTGGGAACTCGGGGACAACCTTGTACTCATCATATAATGTATCAGGTTATGGTAGCAGTAATTTAAGGATGAGAAGGCAAATGATGAACGCTGATAGATCACTCAGCAGAATATGTTTTTTCCTCTGCTGTTGCTTAGTATTGTGTCTTCTCTTGTTCTGATCTCATCTGCTGTAAAAATCCCTTTATCTGTATACACTCAACCTGAGATAGATCAATGTAACATATGTGAGTCCTTGCATCTTGGTTCAATATCCCGTCCCCGGGAACAAAACATTTAGTTCAACTCACAATAGAGCCGATCTTATATTAAAATTTAAAATCACAAGAAAAACACACAATCTATCAGCACAGCAAACTATGTGAAACTGTAATAAAAAATTAAATTGCCTTTTAGCCGTTGCAGAAGGGCAACAATGATTTTTCAAAGTCAAGAGAAGAGCACGAGGGTTGAACAAGGGGCCCGCATTCACTCGGTTTGCATGGTTCATGGCGGCCGAGGTAGCAGACACCGGGGCGGCGGATCGGAGAAGCTTCCACTGTTTGTCCACGTCTCCGTCCGTCGTCATCTGATGACGACTCCTACAGTCTCCTCGTCATTACCCTTTCTTCTTTTTCGTAGTGATAATTGACAGCCATTGATGATAAGCACACTTCAATTCAGTGATGCTGTAACTAGTCAAACTTGGTTGCTGCTTTATTCTTTAATCAATATTGCGTGTATATGCAATATGCGTATGCAATGACGACGACGTTACTTGAAGTACCAATTATATATAATATTTTGATTGCTTTTATCCAATTACACTCTTTTAACTTATATTTGTTAAAAACATGATACATTTAAAGTTAGTGTTTATTGTTGTCCAAAGTTAATTTACTTCTGTTATTATCTTCAGATAATGACTACGGGCGACTTTCTCTGGTAGCCAAAAAAAGAGTTTGGGAAATGAAGTCCAAAAGTCATATATACTTGCTATGACACCAAGTCCATATAAATCAAATGAAATCTATCTTTCATGTCTTCCACTCATCTACAAATTCATTGGCTAATCAGTCTATCACTAATACCCCCAAACATCCTCAAACAACACAAAGTCCACACAATTCACATCCAACCATTTCTGTCTTCCACTCACCCATTGTATTTTTCAGCCTTCAAATGTGAATATAATATGACTTCGTTTCTTTACAGTTTGGTTTGGCATGATGTATAGTATGAGCGTGGGCACAATAGAAGTTGATAGGGATTATTCCCGGAATATGCCTCTCTATGTACTATATATTTGCTCAGTATCTGGTTGAACTGTTGAGGGGAATTATTCCCGACCTTGACCAAGCATAAGCTCGATCCTACTGACCTCAATGCGGTAACCGAGCTAATTGGAGGCGGCAATAGCATTTTGCCGCTCTGTGACCGACCCCAATCAGTTCAGGCCGGGACGACCATCCCAAATAGAGCGTTTAGTCTTAGATTCTGAGTCTTATTCCAACCACTCTTAGTAGGCGATTAGGAATCTAAACACACGTGGCCGACAAGGCACTACTCCCGAGATTACTAGTTGCATGCGCGACACGTGGTAGGCAGGCTGAGAACCCGGCATGTGTCCTTTTTTATTCCCTATAAATACCGCATTTATGACTGATGAGGAATGAGACTTTTGACATTTCTACCTAACACTACTTAGCTCGGGAACCTGTGACTTCACATCATAACCCGGGACTCAAATTTAAACTAATAAGCAAACCACTAAAGGATCCACTAATGATCCGACCTTACAAATTGTATGCATCGGTGGACTTGACCGTATTTACCACATCAGAAATTACCACCTATATTTCTTAAAAGTATAATGTTCTTGCTGTTGTGGAAATATTAAGTTATGACATGTAGGTTATAAGTAATGTGAGTGCATTGTACAATGAATGTATCACAACAGAAGAACACAGGTTACCAGACCAGCAGTAAGACCCTCCAAGGATGGAGCCAATGATGAACAATGGTATGAAATTCTCCGCCGAGAAATGAACTGCACTGAAAACTATCGAGCTTATGATCACTGCTTGCTGCCATTTCATTGTCGAGGAAAGAGCTGTCAAGAAAAACCGCCTGTAAACAATTTCTTCTAGGAAGGGGGTCACAACACAATAGACAAGAATGCATGCAGTTAAAGAGATGGAGCTGCTTGCAAGGATTTCCTTCACGATCGGATTGTTAACATCCTGCAGAGATAGTAAATTAATGGCCATCAGTTATCGTGAACTATGTTACTATGTATATATTATTTGGATAAATTTAGGAAAGAGGGAAAGAAGTATTGAAAACTTACTTTTGGCCCTACCAATCTGTAGGAGATGAAGGATGTGAGAAAAACCAAGAAAACAAGAAGGCCAAAGCCAATAGCTGATGCAAGCAACCAGTTCCTTTCTTTTGATACCTGCTTTGCTTGAAAGAATTCAAGAATGCTACTCTGAGGTTTCCTGGGAAATCTTAAGAGCAGCAGAACTCCAATGAGCTCCAAAGTTTGAATAACTAACAAGGATATTGCCTGTTCTGGGAAAGAGAAAAGATCGCCTTATATCAAGCTGCAACTCGAGATAATTTGAAACTCCGTGAACAAGTGCAAAAGTGTCTACGCACCTCAGTCTCTGGATCAAGGACAGGACGATGCAATATGTTGCTGATAGCAGACAGCCCTCCGAAACTCAAAGGAACGTGAAAGCTGAACACATACAAAGCCATACCACTCCACAAACTCCCACTATCACATGGAATATCGGATTTAAGGACTGAGAATTCCTATGATTGGGAAAACATTACTCCATATTCAAACACCACAACATGTTCACAGAAACTTGCTACAAACTTTCACAGTGTATGTATACATTCATATGTCCCATTCTCTTTCCAAATGCACATTTATGCATGCCAGGATGTGGAAGGATGAGTTTGTATCTGTGGTTTTGTTTATGTTTGAGAAGCATTTTAAAAGCTGGTCTAAACTAAGAAATGATGTTCACTCATTAGATTTAATGTCAAACTGGCAGTCAAAACATCCATTCTCTTCTGTTCATGTTTCCTTATCCTAACAATTTCAGAGTGTCCCCCAATGGAGCTTGTTAACTTCTTCAAAATGATATTATGAGATATGTAAAAGGTAGAGTCATTTCCTCCATCCATTATTGGCTGTTATAGAACTCTTCATATATCTAGCTTTCCATATTAGCTGACCCAATTAAAGCATTTGTTTGTCAATTATTCATAGAAGGGAAAAGAGACGCTACTAAGCATCCTATCAATCACCCCAAAGAACCTATTCCCAGATAAGCCATTTTCTAGTAGAGACATGATATAATTGCAGAAAGTTGAAATCTTTGCTTCAAAGATTGCTTAACAATCGAGCTTATACAGATGAGAGGTAATAAAGAAGTAAAAAATAAATCAGAAGAACCTCAAAGGAATTCTGGGTTTTCTCCTTCTTCACGCAATTACACTTGAGAGGCGTTCTGGAGCTCAAAAACTTAGAATTGAAAGCATGGTTGCGAGAATCTCGTATAAGCTTTGCGGATGGTATGCATACTGTAAGTCCACGCACCACAATTGCATTCATCTTTCTGCTACTTTTTCACCACCAATTTGAAGAGATGAAGCTATGGAGATAGGAATCGATTGGGATAACATTAAAAAAAAAAAATTACAGTATTAGTGTTTCATTAAACCGACATTAATGAATTTTTCTAAATATTTTATTATTATTACTGTGCTTACCTCATTTCTTGGGCCACGTGGAGAGAGTACTGTAACGTGTCGCTGTAGCAGCGATCCCAAAGAGTAGATAGAGGCTTAAGCCTCTCTTTCTGAGCTGAAATTTGGAGATTGCAAGCATGGCGGATCGGTTTTATCCGAATCTAATGCCTGATTTTGTAGCAGAAAATCCAAACATTGAAGGGGGAGAAATTCAACGCCCGATTTCGCAAGGCACAAATGAGTCTCTGTTGAAGCTTCTGGCTACACCGTTCCACTCTCTTGGCGAGAAGCTCAAACGGGCCGCTCTTGACCTGAAAGAAACTGTAACCCACACACTCTTTTGACTGAATTCAACCTCTTTTCTCTCTTGAAAATGTAATTGAAATTCTTGAATGAATGAATTTGCAGATAGTGGTGGAGACATGGGGTGCCACAAGGCAACAAGTATCAGATTCTACACTCTACACTGGGGCACTTGGGACTGCCCTTTTGCTCTTTAAGTCCTACCAAGTCACCAAGAATACAAATGACCTAAATCTCTGCTCCCAGATAGTAAAATCTTGTGACTCTGTTACTCTAAGCTCCAGGTATGTAAGTTTATATATCTCTTGGAATAATGGGAGACAGAAGACAAAAGATTGAATTTTTGGCATGTATATGGTTATAATAATTATTAGATTGAAATTATTGAAAGATAAAAGGTTTAAAAAGGGTAACTTTTTTAATCAGCATTTGATAATGATTGGGATTTTAGGGATGTTACCTTTATATGTGGGAGAAGTGGTGTATGTGCACTTGGTGCTGTGGTTGCAAAGTTCATGGGCAATGATCAGTTGGTTAACTACTATTTAAGCCAGTTTCAAGAGGTTAGTTGTTGAGTTTTGCTTGATGTTCATGTAATGTGTGTGTTCCTAAGATTTTTGAGAACAGATTAAGGTTACTGTTTGAGAACAGATTAAGATTACTAAAGATGTCCCGGATGAGTTACTGTATGGTAGAGTTGGCTTCTTATGGGCTTGCTTATTCATCAACAAGCACCTCGGCAAAGGAACAATCCCTTCCACCTTAACGGTATTTTCATATTCATGTCCATATGACACTGATAACTGATTGATTAAAGATAAGATCATAAGAGTAGTCTTTAATTCACTGTAGGGTGCTGTGGTTGCCAAGGTTATTGAGAATGGGAAGAGA
This sequence comes from Ipomoea purpurea, assembly GCA_009835305.1. NCBI lineage: Eukaryota > Viridiplantae > Streptophyta > Magnoliopsida > Solanales > Convolvulaceae > Ipomoea > Ipomoea purpurea. Next base: position 53,855 of record VALG01001520.1, read on the forward strand.
TTGGGTGGAAGAGGAAAAAGTCCTCTAATGTATGAATGGTATGGAGAGATGTACTGGGGTTCCGCCCATGGAATAGCTGGGATCATGCACGTGCTGATGGATTTTGAACTTAAGCAGGAGGAGGTGGAACTCGTAAAGGGAACTTTAAAGTACATGATAGAGAACAAGTTCCCGAGTGGTAATTACCCTGCAAGCGAAGAAGATAAGAGCGATGTTCTTGTGCACTGGTGTCACGGAGCTCCAGGAATTTCCCTTACACTAGTCAAGGCAGCAGAGGTAATCTTTATCGTTTTCCATTTGGCTGTAATCAGTAAGTAAGAATTGTCATCTGGTGCCGGAGTGAGCTTTTATATGTTGTAAAAAGTGCAGGTTTTTGGAGAAAACGAGTTTCTTAAAGCTGCAGTAGAAGCTGCAGAGGTAGTATGGAACCGTGGCCTTCTGAAACGCGTTGGGATTTGCCACGGCATCAGTGGAAATGCCTACACGTTCCTTTCTCTCTATCGGCTGTCGGGGAATGTAGAGTATTTATATAGAGCCAAAGCCTTCGCGTGCTTTCTACTTGATAGAGCTCACAAACTCATATCAACAGGAGAGATGCACAGAGGCGATAGACCGTATTCACTGTTTGAAGGTGTTGGGGGTATGTCATATCTTTTTCTGGACTTGGTAGATCCCAACAATGCTAGATTTCCAGCTTATGAACTCTGAAAATTTTCCCATTATAAGAAAGAATGTACTAGTGTAGTGCTGCTATTTTCTCATCTATGTTAGGGTGTAAAAATTAAAATATATCACTTATGTATCCTTTGATCATATACCTGTTTTTATCATTGATCAAACACAACTTTAGAACTTGTTTTCCATAATTCAAACATAAAACTTTGATGAATCCAAGAGAGATCATATTGTTGCAACCCAACAGCATTTAACTAACCAAGTAACCATGAACCATGAACACACAACTTGACTGACAAACTGAAAAGAAAACATGAGAAAATGGCCCACCAACCATATATATCTCAAAATATATAAGTCTTTGTTTTGCATTACATATAACTCAGCAGAATTGTTACATCGGTGGAAGACGGGAAAATCTCACAATCAGAGCCTGCATTAAATGATTCTACTTTCCCCTCAACAAGGACAATAACTTTTTGTCTTATTCTTAAAAAAAAAAAAAAAATTAAAACAGACGTGAAGAAATTTACTCAAGTACTGGTAACTATTAACTAAAATCAGCATCATCCAGGGATCAAAAGATGGCATTTCTTTCTCATTCATTTGGAGTTAATCCTCTGGTGGGGCATTGCTTCGATCTATGCAATAAATAATAATGAAAGGTGAGGGAGTAGATCTTCAAAAAAAATCCCTCGACAGTAAGAATAGAAAGGGTGAAAGTCGTGTCTTGACAGCATGGTCTGTGCCAATGGCAGATTATAATAATTGGAAATAAAGTAAGTGATTGCATGATGAAATCAATCATCCTGCATACCTTCACCTTCTGCTGGGGCATAAGGAGATTTGCGGTATCGAGTTTGCTGTTGTGTCGGCTAGAACAGAAAAGTTCAAAGAAGAAAGGGAATCAGGTATCTTAAAAACAATGTTCAAGAGAGAGGGGGAGATGCAAGGGATGAATGAGGAAATACCAAAATAAAACTTGAGTCCAGATGCAAAAATGTTGCATAATTAATAATTTACTAGTTCTATGTTCTACCCATTCAATTAAAGAAAGGAAAACACAAACCCAATCACCCCTCAAAAATATAAGGAAAGAGTTCAAACTAAGCCCCTTTCTGTTCCTCTAGTTCTGAAACATTCATCTTATATACATTCTCAGCCATGTATCTCCTACAATTGTCTTCCTTTCTAGATTTGAATTGGCTGCAGCACTTTCCCCTTCTTTGGTGCATTTTAAACACAGAAAGTATTCTACCTATTCTTAGCTAGATGTCTGCTCACCCACCATCTCCACTTAAAGTTAATCAACACAACCAATCAACCACCAATATAACTTGTTCTCTTCCCCCAGATAATAGCAGGGTAGTCATAGGCAGACTAAGGCACATATTTGCAGGACAAAAATTTTGTGAAAATTATTTAAGAGAGAGTGAGAAAACCATAAAAACAACACACCAGGTAGACAGGTACAGCAAGTGCTAGAAAATAATAATCAGCTGCATAATACACACCTGTAACTTTGGCCGAAGTGCCTCCAGTGGACCTTTGGGCTCTCTAACACCTTGCTATGATCATAATGCTACAAGTTAGCTAATTTTAAGATAAGAACAATTAATGCAAGAATACTACCTTTCCAAGAGCCCAATCAGCAGAATCAAAAATAAGCCCGTTCATGGTCCTAGGCATTAAAACAAAGCCCTTCATAAAAATAAAATTTAAAAGAAACGTAAACTGATGCTCTCATGCTTCTCACATCACGAGCATAAAATCAACACTATCTGTGGAGTAAATTTGCAACAGAATTAAATAAAAATTACCTTTGAAATCAATGGTGGCTTCTTGGGCATGATCCCTCCATATTTTTTCTTCATAGTTTCCTCCTAAGGAAACAAAAGAAGAAAACTACCTATAAAAATTTGGTGAAGCATAAACAGTACAACATAGGTTTCAAAAGTTTGATGTGAACACAACCTCCTCCTTGGGTGATGGCATGGGTTTTTCAGTGTTTTCCAAAGCAGCTTCATCTGATTGCTCTTTGACCTCCTCCTCTGTGCCTGACATACTTACACCAAACTAGCTGCGGCAACATACCAATTTTACTTATATGGCTGCTTCAATTAATACAGAATTACAAGAAAGGCATATCTCCATCATTAGGCTATCATTTGTCTATATGATAAAGTCATTGGTTGAAACATGGTAATTAGAGATACAGGTTAAGATGAAATGGAGATGACAATTATAATTTGACAGAAAGTTTTTCAAGATGCTATCACAGGAAATCAGACAGGTAAGATGCATTTTACAGAATTTAAACAAAACGTTAAAAGATTAAACAGGCAATGCATCCATCCAATCAGAGAAAAACAAATTCACTTTGCAAAAACAATTCCCGCTGAATCACAATAGTGGATCAAGAGCTTTTCAACATATGATAGCTATCGTTTTCCATTACATTCACAATTTATTATTTATAATTACAATTACAGAAAATGTATTCAATATATAAATGTGGTTTTGATAAATATAATAAGAAAAATTGATAGAAACAGGATTTATGATGTATGAAATTAGGGATAAGTAGTTAAGGAAGAAGGTTGAAGAGGAACCTGAGCAGCTGCAAGTTGTTGGCGAACGACGGTGAAAGAGCGGGCGGACAAGAAATCGACAATCGTCGCCGGTGTAGCTGCTGACCGAGACGAAGACGGAATGGGATGAGGTGCCGCAATGCGCGGAGGCGAGGAGGTGCAACAGAATGGGATGATTGCTCAAAACGGATTATTATTTGAATAAGGAATTAAAGGGTTATGTGGCAGAAACTTGAATATGAACAAGGGCGGAGACCCAGGGTTGGAAATACAAAAGGTTAATAATTATTTATTTCAATTTTAATTTTAAATAAATTAAATTTATATTTTTAAAATTTGTATGTAAGCGTTAATTTTAAAAATATTATATATTATTTTTAAAGAAAAGGCCCAGCACTTATTTTCTTATTTATTGTTATTATTATTTTTTTAATATACAAGTTCTAATCTATAATCAATAGTTAACTTTAACCTTAACCATTGTTCATCTGGTATAAACCTTATCTTAACATGTTGTATTGTTATAGTTTCTCACAGTAGTTTGATTTTGAAGTTTTAGTTAATTTTATCGAATGCGGATGACACAATTTATTCAATTAATTATGTTTCATATATATTTTGTTATAGATATTTTGCAATGAGATTGGCTATAAAATCATTTAATTTTAAATCATTTTTAAAAACTAACGGTGTGTAACCAAATCAAGATATTAGCGATGAATTACTCAAGTTTGATGACTAAACAAATCCTTGGCTACTATACTGGAACGTGGAAGGGAATGTTTAACGGTGTTTCAAAGAAGATGAAAGGTTTAGAACAACCAAAAATGCTTATTGAAGGGACATGAAGTTTCTATTTTTCTTACAAAAATGAAAAATCATACCAAATGTAACTACATAATGGTTTATAGAAGAGCTGCTTGAATGCTCACTTTTACTGTCTGCTTCAGAATGACTTAATAACATTAACGACAACAAAGTCGTCATCTTTCTGGTTGAGAAGTGGTCCGGGTGCGCTCTCTTGCAACTGCTTGTTCTTCTCCAGCTTTTGCATGGCCATTTTTTTCTCTGCCTCAACTTGTTCGAGCAAAGCCTGTCTGTGCATTTCTGTCATCACATCTGTCATTGTCGTTGCCTCTCTTTCAAGCTGCATCTGCATTACAACTTCTGCTTCCTTTTCAATTGGCTTGAAATATTCATTGATTGCACTCTCCTGTACATAATAACCAATTTTCTCAGTCACCGAGGTTCATGACTTGACCAGTAACAGGAAGAAAGAGCTGACCTATGAAAGCGAGTAAAACCAAAAATCTAAGTTCTTAATAGAACAGTCCATCCCATTTATTTCACCTAGCTCTGCCTAACACCCTAATAAAGGTCTGTCATACTCATACAGGAGAAAACTCAGGGTTCCACTTAGATTGACTTAAAATACAGTTTGATCACTCGTTGAAGTTCAAGCTCCTTAAAGTTACATTCAGTTGAGCAAAATCGATATCTTTCATCACATTCCCAAATAAACAAGCTGAGTCAAGTAGAAAATTGGCTCAACCTTTTAGCATGCTCAGAAAACAATACACATTGATGATTGACATTGAACTAGTAGATCTTACACTTCACTCACCTATCTACCCTCGCAGAACCAACCACAAAACTCCCTTTGGGCCTACAATCTCAACTCCTGATCTTTAGCTGTTCTTTCTCTCTCCAACTCTCCAAAACTGTTTCATCTCTTCCCAAAGCTCCTCTCCAATTGGGCTAGATCCTCATTTCAATTTCTTTTTTTATTCCCTTTTCCTCTGTAGTGATGATGGATACAGTGACAGTATTGCAGTTTTCCTTATCTAGAATTGCTAGAGATATTTTGAAAAATTAGCTGCCTCTAAATGGCGGGAAAATGCATGAATTGATTTATCACACTCACACTGAGGAAATTTCAGGTTAGGTAAGTATAAAATAAATTGAATGTCCTATTAACCACTGGAATTGTTCCCAATCTACTAGAAGATCATTCTTGGTGACATTGTGCTCCCAATTCCTTTCCAAAGGAGTTCTTGCAGGTTAGCATGCAATTCATGTCTCCTTTAATAAGTCAAGGCCATATTTCATATGAATGTATATTCTTTGTTTGCTACAAGCTTTCTCAATATCAAGGAAGCATCTAGCTTCGGGGGTAACCCCAACCAAGATGGCAAGAGATCCAGCTTGTAACCAAAGGTCACGAGTTCGAATCCTTGCCCCCTTGGTTTGAGCCGGTCAGCTATGGGTAACCTAGGCGGCTAGGCTAGTTTACTTGTGGTCCTTTCCCGGCTAGGGTCACAAGGCGGGGTTTACTCACACTCGAAAGGGTTGTGGGGTTTCCCTCGTCATCCAAAACAAAAAAAAAAAAGGAAGAATCTAGCTGAAGATGATAGTCTCAACTCAGGAGGAAGAACTGGTAACAGACCACAATTACAAATGTCTGGAAAAGTTCTATTGGCATTCCGCAAGGCATCCAAATTAATATAATGAAAGTGAAGAGCCCACAGACATCACAGATTGTTTAAGGTCATTGTTAGCTAACCATCAAGGTAAAGTTGGAGCCTTACAGCTGCAAAGTGTATTCTTCTAATACTAGAATCTTAATAAAAGTCTTTAGGAATATACTATTACAAATATATAAAGGAAAAGTTGGAACTCACAGTGTCTTCTAGCTTCTTATTCAGAGCTTGCATCTCTTCCACCATGTTACGAACCTCTGTTAAAATTATTCTGTTCTGGCACTTTCTTTATTGCTGCTTCCGCTTTCTGCCTGACACAACAAAAACATAATGAGAATACAGGCAAAGAAACACTAAATAATATGTCAATAATTTAGCAAATTATTGACAATGTTATCAAATACCACCAAGAGGGGAGGAAAGAACGAAATATGTCAGAATGTGTACTGTTAAAACATGCAATTAATAAAATCCACTAGAAGTGTATTTTCTATCAGCATCGAATTAGCCATCAAGTCTTTCCATTGAAAAATGTGTTGAAACACTTGACATCTTTTTGATATCTAACCAAAATGTATTCACCACACTATATATATACATAGGCTTGCGTTTAAGTGAGAATCACCCCTTAGGTGAGAACGAACTATTACATGAATGCACACAATCTAATATTCCAGACACACAATGTACCTGGAGTAGATTGTGTGCATCATGTAAGTAGATTGTTTTGCATTCATGTTGTTTCTCACGTTCTCACCTAAGGGGTGGTTTCATTTGATCATTAATCTCTCTCTCTCTCTCTCTCTTATCTCTCTCTCTCTCTTAATACTATACTATATATATATATATATTATATATATATATATATATATATATATATATTATATATATATATACACACAACACACACACACACACACTCACTCAACACACACATATTTATATTTAATAATATAATTGATTGCTGAAGAGTCTGGTGTGCATTAACCATCACAAACCGGATTCCCATACAATGCAGTATCTTTTTAGTTTTGATTGTTCCAATCAGATATTCTTTTCAGCCAAGTTGAGCTCAAACTTTTCTACTTAAACATAAAGAACAAGAAACATAACCGATAGTGCAATTATAAAACGAAAGTTTGAGCAAAAACTGTTTAGAAACCTAAACCAGTTTAGTATAAACAATCCAATATATCTCAAAGTAATTCAGAACAGCAATTCATGAAGACTAGCAAATCGTAGTTAGCAAAACTTCACCGAATATTCACATAGTGCTTGCGGGAATAATAAAGGAAAACGAAAGTGAATGAAATGGGACCTGCTGAAGACGCTGCTGAATCTGTAGGCGATAAGACCGGATTCTTCGCTCTTCATAGCCCGACAGAACCCTAACGTAGAACAAAGCTTTTCTCCCAAAATCAATTAACCTCTTCATTGTAGAAAATGAAAAGCTCCAAACTCGATCAATCACATAACAACAGAGAAATCCAGGGACGGAGCACGATTGGATGATTGCTGAAAACGGATTATTTGAATAAGGAATTAAGTGGCAGCCTGGCAGAAAGTTGAATATGAAGAAGTCGGAGACCCGGGTTTGGAAATAAAAAAGGTTGAAATTAAACAAAATAAATAAAATTAATTATTTGAATTTAATTTAAAATAAAAGATTGAAAAATAAATTAAATGAACATGTTCAATTTTATATTTTTTTAAAATAAAAGTTTAATTCATTACTCACAAACAGAAATGTTTACAATATATTAGATAGTTAGAATGACAGTGCATTCTTTACGGTCAAACATATAAACAAATTTTCTAGTAATGTTATAGAAAACTTGAATCGCGGATTGTTTTTACAAATTTGAAGCCGAAGTTGTTGGATGAACTCAGTGCTTCTTCACAGATCTGGTCAAACATAGTCAAGTCTGACTCTGATGTGACCATTTTATCATTCCACGCTTATGAGAGGAACTCGCAAAAGAAACGAGAGGAAAACTCGCCAAAGAAACAAGAAGGAAACACTCATCAAAGAAACGAGAGAAAACAAACTAGAAACGAGAGAAAACAAACGGATAACATAGAACCAAAAGAAAACAAAATAAATGAAAAAGATGATAGAAAACCTGTCAGATTTGGAGAGTCTCTGACGCCTTCTCTGAAAAAGCGATCGGAGATAATCTTAGATCTAACGTAACGTTTATTCCTAAAACAGCAAGAGGATGGAATCTACGATGATTACGAACTTTTATATTAAAAGTATTATCTATTATTTTTAAAGAAAATGGGCAAGCATGTATTTTCTTATTTATTGTTATTATTAATTATTTTAATATAAAAGTTATGTTGGAACCCGTTGGTAGAAACAAATAATAATCAAATATAAATTGACTATTATTTTCTGGAAAGAAGGGAAGAAAAGATGAAGAAAATTGGCTAGTGTTTGGTGTTGGATTTTTGCAAGAGTCACGTAAGCACTCTTTCCTTAAAACCTTATTTGTCACCTCCCGTAGATGCTAGGAGCGTTGTGGACCTAGGCTTCCCAGGATAAAACTTGCTAGTGATTCAAATGTTTGAGCACTCAAACAAAGAATCGGCGAGCAGACAAGGCTATGAACTTCTACTCTTCTCTAGCCCTACTGTGTTCATAGCATTGTTTTGCTCGTCGGATTCTTTGTTTGAGTGCTCAAAACATTGAATCACTAGCAAGTTTTATCTGAGAATTAGTGCACAACGCTTCTAGCAATACGGGGGTGGCAAATAAGGTTTTAAGGAAGAGTGCTTACTTGACTCTTGCAAAAAACTCAAACCAACAACACTAAGCTAATTTTCTTAAAAATCTTATTCTTATTTCCATAAATGTCATATTTATTTGTTTCTACCGACGGTTCCATGTATTATGCATTTGTTTATTTTATTCATTTATATGTGTATAAATATAATAAACTATTTGACAAATTGTGCTCCACCCTATCACGGTAAGAGTTAGTACTCACAACTATGGTACTTGAGACAAGATATTGCATGCCTCATTTGTTTTGTCATGTGCTGTTGTGCTGTTGTATCGGTATTGATCAGATGTCATAAGATGAATTAGTAATTTCATCACGAAATTTGTTTTTAGATTTTATACTCTTTAAGTATTTCTAAAGATATGAAGCGAAACTTACTTAGTAGATACGCTTGTATTTGAAGGGGAATTGCAGTAAATTAATTTTTAATGACAGGTTATGATTCATTGGATCGAAAAACAGATTAAGATTTTTAGATATTACTTCACGATGTAACATTCTGCTGGTTATATGTAATGCAAACAAAGACTTTAATATTTTTTGATAAATTTTTCAGAACTCAAGGTGTTTCGAGTTTTAATTTTTGAGTATGAGTGCACGTTTTGTATGTTTGTTAATGAACTTGCAATTGGTGGAGCAATTGGGATTGGTTGTCTAATGTTTTGTTCTTCAGTTTGATCAAGGTTGTAAGTGATGATGTGATGTAACAAATAGATCCAGAGGTGTACATAACGCGGTACTTGGTTTAATGAATCTCAAGACATGTCACTGGCTGAGGTTATGGCCTAACGATAAAATCCACGTCTCTCTCGCGCTCACAACCTCCACTAAGCATTTTAAAGATTGTTCGAGTAATAATGAAACGACAACAACAGTCGTGCTCTCACTAGTCTTGTTGAGTTGTTCGCGATTTATCGACCATATTCATCAAGATGACTATTAAGCAGGGTGTATAATTTTGCCTTGCATCAAAGCACTCTGTCGTTTGTTCTTTTTTACGGAGAGTAGGAAGAACGAAGAATTCTCTAAATGCAAAATTTTCAATCGAATTCATTAATAGGGCTTATTTTCATCATTTTGCTCTATCCTTTTGTTATATCAGCTATTTTGCCCTGTTAACGACGCCTTCTCTAGTAACATGATTTGTAAATACTATAGAAGATGCATTTATTAACATGGAGGACTCTTCTAGTTTTTTTGATCATGGGAATCAATATTCTTACAAGAGATATTCTTATACTTACTATGGATGGAAATATCTGCATGTTGATGCTTCCTTACTGCATTATTTTGCTCATAATTCATTAGCATTTTGTTTTTTTAAGGTGCTTAAGGTTAAACTTTTTTTGGTGATTTTCTTTCTCTAACGCTTTTGTGTACTCAGATTGCTATCTAAGATATATATGTGCAACAGATAGTTATACACAGATATGTTTACTCAAACCAGTTGGAGAGTTACTTGATTTATAGGTCTTATTCGAGTTTCGCGTAGCTGATGGATAATTGAACTGGTTGATATGTGAAGGTATAATCGTTTGTATGGGAGAGCTACAATAATCAGAGTCAATTGTAAGATAGGATAAGTGGTTTTTGTCGTTACTTTTTAGCTGCTTTTGGCAGTAAGGAGATTAGTATATATATTCCATTAAGTGTTACTGGCAAAGTGGTTTTCTTCAAAGGAGAGAGTATTTGGTAGGAGAAAGAGGTATGATGTTGGATGTATGCATTGGTTTCCATGTGCCGTGAGATCGGAATCAAGTGGAACGTGATGAAGGACTGGGGTCTCATATATACTTTGGTGTAGTTTTGACTATTGAGAAGAGTTATAACGATTGTTGTGTTCTCATGATATATACATCACTTGTTTGTATCTGAATGGATGAAACAGGTCGGTTGAGGAATGGATGTATTTGTCCTTACTTATGAATTATAGGTTGTCCACATGGATCGATTCTTATAGCTTTAATTCGATAAAGATTCATCAATGCTGCTGCCTTTGAATCATAAGTTGGTCTGTTAAACTGTTAGGAGAAGAGTGCAATAGTTCCTGGAGTCGCTGAACAGTCAAAGAGAGAGACCTCAGCTCTACCATGGCTTGCTTTTTTTTTTCCCTTCTTTATTTATCTTTCGACATTGACAGGGTATTTTTAGAACTATCAGCTCTTTGAAAGGGGTAGTATTGTGTGATGACCAATTTATCATGTACTTTAAAGTTCCCCTTTATGAGTAGTATCCCTCTTCCTATTGTTATGCTGTTCTGGGTCACACTTCCATTTCGCGCAGTGGATCCACTAATTCTGTGGGGGTAGTGGAGGGACGAGACCATCGAGTTGATACTTATACTGGCAAATACATCAGCTCAACATTAGATGATGTTCGTGTTGTGCGCACGATAACATATCTTTTTCCTTCTTCATAAACCTATGAGATAGCTCAGATGTAATGAGCACGTTCCTTCTCCATACAATTACCTGCATATATTTTGCGGGTTTATTAAA
>VALG01001524.1:0-19131 GCA_009835305.1 Ipomoea purpurea
GGCTTCGATGAAGGGCACAGTTTTAATCCGCCCGATTTGCTAGGAAGCGCGGCTAAGAGGCCGCGCAAGCCGTCCTGTCACAGCGTTACCAAGTCCTTTGACGGTAGTAGGAGGTTGCATGTCAAACCCGGATCGGGCCTGTACTCTTCCTCCGGATTCAGGCCCTCCGATGCCTCGCTTGGGTGCACCATGTAACCCAAGAATTACACCCTGGACGGCGAATGCCACTTTCTTGGGGTTCAGCCTGGAGGTTGGTACTCTTAAGTCAATCTCACCCTTAAAAGCATCCGGCCTAGATCTTCCGCCGTGCTTGTTCCTCCTCTCCGACTCCTTGACCGAGCATGGTCGTCGACGTACCGCGACCCATCGAGTTTTCCTAGCAGTGTAGAACAAGCCGGGCGCACCATTCCGAGCTGTATGTAGCTCCGCGTTTTTGAAGTTCCAGAATGGCAATGACTCGGATAGCCAGGTAAACTCCGTCCGGACGTCAGGAAAGCGGTCTCTCCTCCTCGTCCGCCGGATGCAATGAATATCTTGGTGGTACCCTCCTGAACGGCCATCCAATAAACCAATGAACAGCGCCCGACCGGCCACTTTCCGTCCGACTAACTGGTCGATTGGGGCAGAGGAAACGGGTCTTTTGGGCAGGCTTTGTTTAAGATCCAGTCGGTAGTCTACACACATCCGCCACGCCGCGGGGTTGGGTAACGAAGGACCACGTTCACGCCAACCATTCGGGTACCTTAACCTCACGGACGTGCCCGGCTGCTAGGCAGCGTGCTTATTCTTCTTTCTTCACAAACTCCCTCCGGTCGTTGGCCAAGTGACCGTTTCTTTTGCACGACCGGCCGGTGCTCTGGGTCTACGGCGAGTCGATGCGATATGATTGATCGATCCACACCGTGGGCATATCTTCCGGGCCCAGGCGAAGACCAGTCGGTGCTCCTGGAGCACTTTCACGATTTTCCCCCCTTTAACTTCTCCGGAAAGGATCGACTCCAATTCTCACTCGCCATTGCTCGGCTGTGCTGGTCAATCTTCCGATTTCCTCTAGCTCGGACGGCCGGCTCTGGGCCGAGGTATCACTTGTTTTCTTAGGGGGCACTCTCGATGATCCTCCGTGGACCTGCATCCCACGTTTGCCCATTCCTCTGCATCTTGTAGGTAGCAGTCGCGGCGACTTGCGGTCCAACGAACTGTTCTATTCCGTTTGGTGTGCCGAAACTTTCAGGCAAAGAATGTTCGTCGAGATCAAGGCCCGAGGTCTTCAGACCCGGGCGGCCGAGTATGGCGTTGTGCGGAGCAGGCTAATCCAACCCCACGATAAACTTCATGCCTCAACTTTTGTACGTCCGGATTAGCCTGCCGATCTCCACAGGAACGACAGTGATGGACCCCTCCCCTCCACCGAGTCCCCGGTGAAGCCGGCCGAAGAGGGGTGTTCACTGGTCTGAGCTGTTCTCGGGTCAACCCCCATCCTTGGTAAGGTCTCCAGGTACAGTACGTTGACCACTACTCTCACCGGTGTCGACCAGGGATCCGGCGAACAACTACACCGTTGATATCCCATGGGCGATGACCAACCCGCGTCTACGATGCCGGGGTTTCCCCGGGCTGGCAGATCCTTGGTCGGTGAACAGATGGGCTCCGACATACTTTTTTGGAGCTCATCCTCTCGGCCGTCAGACTGTTCCGAGGTATAGTTCCGAGCCCAGGCTTTTCGGGTGTTTGCGGAATAGCCGCCCCTCTGGCCCGCCGACTATCATGTTAATGAACTGGCTTTCTAGCGCATTGGGCTTCGTCCTCCTCGGAAGCCGGCTTTGCTTGCCTCGGCTGTTTTCTGCGTCGGCCGAAAGCCCCTCGTCTCTCGACTGGTCGAGCTGCCGCTTCCAGTTGGTCTGGCGGGCGGACGTCCCTTGCTGGATGACTCCCTCCCATGACTCTTCTTTAGATAGAAGCAAATTCTTCCGTGCTGTGGTGTAAGATTTATGATACGACCAGTATTTTAGAACTCTTACCCAGTGATCCTCATTGTTACACTGGTCGTCGACCGATGGAGGCGGAGGCGGAGCGAACCGCCGCTTGTACTTCGTGGACCGGCCGCCCTCTGGGCCGGTCGACTAGGATGTGGACGACGGGGGCGGGTCGTTACGGCTGTGACCTCAGGTCGCCGAGTCCACGTCTAACGTCTTCTCTCGTCTCGGCCCGCGTTCTTTTTCCGCTAGCAGACCCACGACCTTCGCGCTTGTCGTTTGTGCTTCATACCTGTTCCGCTTTGGCCCTCTTGGTTCGGCCATCTGGATACTCCGCGTGACGTCGGCCCCCCCCCTGGGGGGGGCGGTTTGTCCCTTAGGTCTCAATACAGAGCTGTCCGGCACGCCAAAGATTACAATGAAAAAGGTGAGCGCCGTTTGTCTCCACTTCTTCTAATCACTGGATCTCCTTTTGCCAGCGAGCTTAGATAGCTTTTTAAGGACTCGCCCTCATCCTGATGGATCTGTCGCCCCAAGTGCAGTCAGACGTCCCTTCTGCTGGCTTGATGTTAGCGGCGTAGTGGCCCTTCATGAAGCGGTCTGCCAGCTCCTCGAAGCTGTGAATCGACCCCGGGGGGGCCTGTCCCACAAGCCATCTTTGTGCGGAACCCCTTTACGTGGCGTAGAGGCACGCGCACCATGACGGAGTTCCGTACCCCTAAGACTTTGCACTTTTGGCTTGTCAGCCAGTACGACTGTTCTCCCGCGCGTCGCCTGCCCCCCACTCGAACGTGGGCCTTGTTCCGGGAACCTTAAAGTCGCCCGGTAATCTTAAAGGCCATGATATCGGCGGAGAAGCCGGTAACGGAGGTCAGCAGCGGCTCGGCGGGGGCCACTTGGTTTTCCTTCTACCCTGTTCTTTCAGCAGGTTTCTTCACCCTCTTGGGCTAGGTTTGCCGATTTCGACCCTCTCGTTGGGTGTGGTTTCCTGTCGATTTCCGCGCTTTCGCCCAGACCTCTGACTCGACCGGTTGGTCATCGGCTCCGGGGGGCCTGCCTCCACGCGGCGACCACCGTCCGGCCTTTCCCCGCCGCGGTCACGCTCATCGCCGCTCTGCCGACCGTGATTTTCCACCGGAGCGCGGAGGGTTCCTCCTTCGTCCTAGCCGTTCTCATCGCCGACGTCGCTCGACAGCCAGGCCTAGCCCGAGAATGACGGACTGACCGGTTGGACTCACCGCCCGACGGTTGAATTGTCGGTTGTCCGGCCCTTCGCCGGCGGTCGGGTTTGTTGCGGTATCCGAAGTAGCAGGATTTGTCGTATTCCCCGGACCTTGGCCTCGGCGAAAGCGCGTCCAATGCGTGTAGTTGATCCGGGGTGAGCGGTACCGCAGTCGGCTGTGGATTTATCTGTGGTGTTGGTGGTGGTGTTGCGTCGTCTTCCCGGCTTCGGGTGCTTTCTCGATTCAATTGATCTTCTTAGGTCGGTCCTAGCCCATTGCGTTGGCTCAATTGCTCTTGGCTTCCTGTCATGGTAATTAGTCTTTCAATTCGCTCGCGACCAGGACTACTTCTCGATGATTTCTTTTGGACTCGCTTTGCTCAGAAGGCACGTGACTCTTTGTTTCGATCCCCCACAGACTGCGCCAGTGATGGTTTTTTTGGGTTTTCGGGCCCAAGGAGGTCCAAACAACCTTAAGCTGGAGAGGATACACCTTTCACAAAAAGTCTAAAGATTCTTATTGAAATAATATGCTCGATAGTGTTTTCTATTCCCTCTCCGGGTTCGTGAATCTGTCTCTTACAAGGGTGGGAGGAGCCCTTTTATAGTGACTCCTCCTCCACTGACTTAAAGGCTCATGATGGCCGACTAAAAGATTACTTCAATGTGCCGAGCCGTTGGGCGGTTACAGTGGTGCTGCAACGGCTCTCTCTGGCTAGTAAGCCGGCGACTGGGTTCCGCCTTCTTAATGCCTCAACGGCTTCCTTTGCCTTACTGCTCTGAAGGCTCCTCCAACGGCTCTCTGGGCCGAGTTTCCCTGGGGCCCTGGGCCTGGACCGACTTCTTGTCCCCGGTTGGCATTGGGCCGTCCTTTCACCGGGCTCTGGAACTGGGCCTTCCTTTTTGGACCTGGGCGAGTCTGGACTCGGCCCATGCATTCTTTGAGCCCGCCTTGCATCAGCCCATTTCCCTCTTTGGTCCTTCCTCTCTGGGCCTCTTTTCTTGGGCCGGGGTTCTCACCCCATCAACGCTAGGCGCCGATTTTTTTTATTTTATTTTTATTTTTTTTTTATTTTTTTTAATTAAAAAAAAGTAGTAATAATACATGAAGGTTTTCATAGTTATTTTTTAGAAATTATTTACGAAAGTGGTTGTAAAAGTGTTCAAAGATTGTTTAAATCATCTAAATACATAAAAAACTAAAATTAAGAGCTAAAGAAACATTTTTTTTGAGAAATTAGTGGACCAAACCGCCTTTGAAAAAATAGCAATTTGAAAAAAAAAATTTGTCAAAATCGCACAACCGAGTCAAAAGTTATGCCTTCCGAAATTTCCGACATTAAAACCAAAAAAAAGAAAAAAAAAAAAAAAAAAAAAAAGAAAATCGCCGAACCGACCGTTAGGCGGTCTAGGCGCCGCCGCAGGAGATGGCCGATTTAGGCCTTCTTCGCGGCGGCGGCAATGGGCGCCTAGGCACGAATTTTTGCACATGGATATAGTATATATATATATATATATATAGTATATATATATATATATAGGTATTATATATATAGTTATATATATAGTAGTATATATAGTATATATATATATATAGTACTCATCAGTAGAGGATGGTTGGAATGAAAGATTAGTAGATTACTATTACACTTTATTCTCTCTTCTATTCTGCACTTTACATTATATTGTTATTGATCCGTTTCAATTCACCGAGGAACGATACGAGCTCAAGGGAAATACTCACAACACTTTGTAAATAGATAAAGGCATGACATTAATAGATGCACCTAGATCAAACATAGATTTATCAATCTTTTTATTTCCTATCACACATGGTATCAAAAACATACATGTGTCTTGCATTTTTTGGGGCAATTTCCTTTGTATGACTACTGGAGCATTTTCTCCAGCTAACACCTTATCATTGCCTTTCAATCTCATTTTCTTAGTGAATAACTCCTTAAGGAATCGAGCATACCTTGGCACTTGAAACGTTGGGAATTTAATAGTAATAGTCTTGGAGGCTCATTAATATACCAAACTCTCTTAGTGGCAAGGATTTTCAAAGCAATGTATTTTTCCTAATTCATCGTTATTGGAAGCTGGAAAAGGTCACAATCTATCCCTCCTTTATTTTGTTCTAGTCTACTGGAAACTCAATAAGTAATTAGGAAACACTCAAGGTGGAGAGTGGGAATGGAAAACAAATCAGTATTTGGTATGATGATTGTCTGCCTGATAATCTGAATGCAAGAACAAGGCACCACGAGTCCAATGAACTTACATGGACGAGACACAAATCCACAATGATGATGGGTAAAGTTGAATGTTGATGCAGCAGTGCACATGGAAGAAGGAATAATGAGATTTGGTTATGTCCTTAGAGATGATAAAGGTGACTTCATTACAACTAGGAGCACTCCCTGGAGAGGGGTGTATAGTCCCAAAGAAGCAAAAGCAATGGCTGTTTGGGAGGTTTTGAGCTAGACAAAAGGAAAAAGGTATTCATCGAATCCAAGTTGAAATCGACTGCCTCCATGTTATTCATCGAGGTCTCAAGGAAAGCGAAGGACGAGTCTTCGTTTTGCCTGATGTTAACACGATATTAAGGAATTGATGAAAGAGTTTAATCATGTTATCATCAACTTTGTAAGATGATCTACGAATTAGACTGTTCATATTCTTGCTCGGGAGTCTGTTTCTTTGGCAAATTGTATGGAGTGGTGTGTGCACCCTCCTGATTTTCTTTGTAATGTTTTCCATTTTGATTTGTAGAAATGAAATTCTTGTTTTTTTTTTTTTTTTTTTTTTTTTTTTTTTTTTTTTAAGAAGAAGTATAACGTTAGTACGAGTGTTAGCATATAAAATATTTTAGTAAGCAAATGTCTAGCTTTTGTGTTTAACTGAGTTATCATGATTTATATTCTTACAAATGCTCTGTCGGCTGGCTGGGGCGTGGAAGGTCTTGGGTTGGGATTCAACCTTTCTTGGGAACAAGCATATGAGTATACCTTGGACCTCTTGGTCTCCGAACTCCGAAATAGAGGTGTAAACAAATCAAATAAAAAAAATTCGATTCGTGATTCGAAATCGAATATGTTGATTCAAATTCGAATATTTCGAATACGAATCCGAATTTCGAATACTTTTTTCAATTCGATATTTCTCGAATACGAATACGAATTAGAGTGTATTCGATTTGAATAGTATTCGAATATTTTATGCTATGTAAATATAAATTTTTATTACATTTTATCTTAATTTATTGGAGAATTTTGTAAAAAATTAAGTTAGACATTTTGAATTCGAATATTCTAGTCAAATCGAATATATTCGAATAAACGGGTCGAATGGAATACGAATCAAATTTGATATTCGAATATTAAACGAATACCGAATACGAATACGAATAGGGAATATTCGAATATATAATCAAATTCGAATCGAATACTGAGATATTTGACTCGATTAAATTCGGAGTAGGGGGATGCTCCGTGAATTTATTTCGTTACTCCGAATTATATTATATTAATAATTCAATTTAATTAGTAATTACAGTACTAAACTACTAATTACAGAATAAACGGAGTAATAAATAATAAGCAAAAGAAGATAAAAGACATTTTTGGTCCTAGACTTATAGTGGCATGGACAATTTTAGTCCTTTTTAAAAAATCAGACAATTTGTGGACACTCTTATTATGACGAGACAATTTTGGTCCTCGTCTAAATTTCCGTTAGATGGCATGTTAAATGGGGGGTAATTTCGTCTTATCAAGTGTCCTTCATTCTTTCACTTTTTATTCCGCGGAGCGTAAAGAGTCGATTCTTCGTCGGAGCATAATTGTTTGATTCATTACGATGGCCTCGAAGCTTCTAGTTGCCGTTTTCCGCCGCTTCGTTTGATAAGCCCGTACGCATTCTCCGTCCTTTTTTCCCGACCTCAGCTGCGGCGGCGGCGGGAGTAGAGCATGAAAGGAGTGAAGGATCATCGGAAGACCCTCTCCTACCTGGATATGCAGGCCCACTTCTCTGGTGGATCCACGTGTGCTTGACGCCATGCTCCCTTTATTATCTCGTCGCGATTCGGAAACCCTCACTCTCAGGGCACTCACCTCCTACGGCCTGGGAATCGGACCAGGCCGTCGAGACCGGCCCGGGCGCAGTGTGCGACCCTAATTAACCTCTTCCAGAAGGAAGATTATCTTCACTTTCCTGGTGTACTGAATCCAATAACATCCCGTTAAAGGCATTCTGCATTTCTACAGGGAGAAGAGCGCCATCGTCATCAACCACACAGACGTGGCCACAGTGCGTACTTGATTCGTGTCGTCATCGTGCAGCAAGAGGGGCTCGATGTTACTTACCTTGCCTCGTTGAAGGCCGCGACGGGCTTTATTAACCTAGACAACTCAGGGCGGCGATTCGGCCGAACAGACCTGGTTTCGGTCATGATGGTGAATAATGATTGGGGTTATTCAACCGTTGAGAAATCGGAAAATTTTGCAAAGATTCAATGTGTCTTTCCATACCGATGCGGCCCAAGCTTTAGGGAAGATTCCAATCGAGATTGATAGAGCGGTGGGGCTTACTGTGCACCAAGTCGAGAAATTGAGGGAAATGAGTCCCCTTTATGAGATGGTTAAGGAGGGTATTGACATTAAGAGTATCGAATGGACACAACACTGAATGGTTGCATTCTTTGGGCATTTTCTGCTACTGACAATGATTAACTAGAGATGAACACGCTAGGTGAGGTTGCAGATCAGGCATAGAGACTGCAAGCAATCAAGGTTTTGTCCAAGAATGCGCCCATTACATGCTTCTTTATGTTTTGTTCTGCAGGATAAATATTGCAAGTGAATTGGTATTTATATATGTTGAGATTGTATGTCGCTGATATTTGTACCCTCTCCCTTGCCATACAGATGGAAAAACATACATTGGCAGTCCCATAATTCAGCTGTGTTGATATTGGTTGATGTTTTAAGATTTTGGGTGTGCAGATTTTGGTATGTATTTGCTAATTTATATATTGTTTAGCAATTTTCTTGCCCACCTTCACAAACTTAAATCGAAATCCATTCACCATTCACCAGGATTGCTTCTTCAATTTGCCTCTTCGCTCGTCAATCTCGAATGAAGAACAGAACCACGTTGCCGTATTAAAATGGAGGACGTAAGCTGAAAAGACGAATGTACCCCCTATCTAACGGGCCATCTAACAGAAATTTAGAGGGAGGACCAAAATTGTCCTCGTCATAATAAGAGTGTCCACAAATTGTCTGATTTTTTTAAAAAAAGACTAAAATTGTCCGTGCCACTATAAGTCTAGGACCAAAAATGTCTTTTACTCGCAAAAGAATTACGGAAAGGCCTTGAGCGTGGCCTGACCGTCTGACCGACAGCCAGCCAACAGCCAAATAGAGAGGTGTGTGAGAGAGAGAGAGAGAAGAGAGGATGGGAGAGAGCGCCGGAGTTCGATCGGAGGCAGAGCAGCACGAACCTCCCCGCACCGACGCTAATTGTAACGGTAGCAATACCTGTAGTTCAATTCCCCATATTCCGCCGCCGACGGACCGCCCCGTCCGCGTCTTCGCCGACGGGATCTACGATCTCTTCCACTTCGGTCATGCTCGCTCCCTCGAACAAGCTAAGAAAGCGTATGTCTCTTCATCTTCCATTTTTGTTGTTATAATCGCTATGTTTCTCTGTCAGTTTATTCGTATCTCTCTGTGTTAGTTATTTGTATTAACTTAGTTGATTTATCTTCTCTGTATTCGGGTTTCGTATGATCATATAACACTGAATTTGATGCTTTTAGGTTTCCCAACACATACTTGTTGGTCGGATGTTGCAGCGATGCGGTCACGCACAAGTTCAAGGGTAAAACTGTTATGACTGAGGAGGAGCGCTATGAATCCCTCCGCCATTGCAAGTATGCTTTTCTTTCTATAGAGATTTTGCTTACTTTTTCTGTCGCGAGAAATTCAACCTTAGACTCAATTCAGTTAATATTTCAATCGGATGTGTCTTCGAGGATTTTTGCTGTATGCATTATGATATGTCAGCAAATGTGCATGATACTGGCTGTGCTAATGTGTATGAAATTCACTTTAATGCCATTTGGTGGATCATATTCGTGTGTTATTATTGTTGGGAGGAAACTGAAATACAAGGCTTTTCTAATTTTCTTTATGTACCCTGCTTCTGTGATCTTTAGGTGGGTTGATGAAATTATTCCTGATGCCCCATGGGTGATAAGTCAAGAGTTCCTTGACAAGCATGAAATTGACTTTGTGGCCCATGATGCTCTTCCGTAAAATTTCTGAACCTATTTCTTTTACTTTTCTGCTAATTCTTTTGTCATTCGTTTCTAGTAGACCTCCAAGTTATTTTTCCATCCCTTACTCGGTTGCTGTTCATTTTTTTTTTCTTGAGATTTATCTTGGTTCTTTCAATATCTTACAGTTATGCTGATGCCAGTGGAGCTGGAAAGGATGTCTATGAATTTGTAAGCATGATTTCTCCATATATGATTCCATACTTATTTATGAAAAAGTAAAATAAGGAGGAGAAGAAGAAAAAGTTCCTATCTCATATGTGATATGTCTCCTTAATGTGATGAAAGTAAGATACTTGAAGTAAACTGATTCTCTCTACAGGTCAAAGCTGTTGGGAGATTTAAAGAAACACAGCGTACTGATGGAATTTCTACTTCAGACATTATAATGAGGATAGTTAAAGACTATAACCAGTATGTCATGCGCAACTTGGATCGTGGATATTCGAGAAAAGAACTTGGTGTCAGCTTTGTTAAGGCATGATCATTATTGTGCTTCTGTTACTGCATCATGTTATTCATTAATGGGCATTATATAGAACTTTTTTTTTTTTTTTTCTTTTTGCTCTTTTGCAAGAGCTGAGAGGTAATTGTTTGCTTTGAGTAGGAAAAGCGCCTGAGGGTGAATATGAGACTGAAGAAGTTACAGGAGAAGGTTAAGGAACATCAAGAGAAAAGTAGGAGAAAAGGTATACTTTGTAGCAGCAGATAAATTCCTACATATGCACCAGTGCACCACATATGTTTTTTTTTTTTTTTTTTTTTTTTAAATTTTACACGGAACGTTAGTTGTCTTCTTACTTATATAATATGTTATGGCAGAGCTTAACTTTGTTTTCAAATCCTTGAAATTAGATTGCTTCAACTCTAAGGAGTCCTAATATTCCTGTCATCTGTTTTTTATTTTAATTTTTATGTATCGCTATTTTCTTTTGTGTAATGCACCGGAAATTAAACTTCAAATCCAAAGCACCACCCTGATGGAGAAAGGGAGCAGGGTGGACATGAAAACGTCAATTGTTATAACTGTTTGGTTGGCTTCTTTGTTTGGATAATTTCTTCTGGTGTTCCAATTTTAATCACGAGGATCCTGTTATCCTCTAGAAGAAACTGTGTTATGAGTCAAGGAAGGAAGGATGTTTTATTGTTCTTGCATAATGGCATTTGTTCCCATGTCTGTTATTACTTCAGACTCTATATTGGAAAGTATCATTTTGTCATCTTCAATATCACCTTTACTTTATGGCACCCCTCTACACTGCCAATCCCCTACTGTTGTCTCAATTGTACATGTCTGCCATTACATTGCCTCAGCTGGCAATTTCTCTATCACATAGGGGGACATAACACATGGCTATGGTAAGTTCTTAATTTTATGATATTATTAGTAATTTTAACTTTCATAAATGAAAAGGTTGTTATGGATTATAGAATAGAATAAGGTTAAATGAAAAGTTACCAAGGCAAACTTTGACCCAGGCAACTTTGCTCATCCCAGCCTATCCCATAGAGAAGTTTTTTAAGACTTTTGAGGGTCGTATATTTGATATTGCTTGTAAGCTACAGTTTCAAGTTTTGACCTGGCTAGTTTTCAGTGTCTTGTGAGAAAAGTTTCAATTTTAGCAGAAGTATGCCTTTTTCATATTTGCCAATGAATAGGATATTCACGGCATAGTTGATTCAACTTGTTTGTTCATTAAACTGTGACCCTGGAGATGTTTTTGTGCTGCGTTTTGTTTATATGCTTCTCTAAGTCAAATGTGGTTGCACTCTGCTCTTTTTACAAGCATGGCTTCTTATTCGTTGCTAATTGCAATATTTTGTTTTACTCCGTATTATTATTATTATTGGGTTGGGGAATTGCTTTCCCTGGAGTAACTGGTGTCAATGCGTATTCCTTTCTAGAATTGTTAGGGCCTGCTAAATCTTGCGTTATGACAATGAAAAGTTCTGGCATACCTTGTTCTTTATAGCTTGCTATCTTTGTTTACATTTTCTTTTAGTAAAAAGCTTTGTATATTCATCAATTGTATTGGAGTATTCATTAATTAATTGAGATTGCAACATATTGTATTTTCATCATTTTGAGTATAAAAAAGAACTTTGCATTTCTTTTATTAATCATAAGATAAGATTGGTGGTGGTCTTTAATATATATACACTTTGCATCATGTTGTGCTGATATAATTACATTAATAACCTTGTATTCAGATTCAAACTGTCGCCAAAACAGCTGGTATGCATCGCAATGAGTGGATTGAAAATGCTGATCGGTTGGTTGCTGGTTTTCTTGAAATGTTTGAGGAGGGTTGTCATAAAATGGTGAGCAGAAAGAATTCATGTACTGGTTTTTTGCAAGTGTGGGGTTTTGAGTTTGACGACATAGATATCGTAAAACTTTGTGTTTTTATTTATGACAGGGAACCATAAGGGATCGAATTCAAGAGCGGTTAAAAGGTCAGCAGCAGAGAGAGATGCTGGAAAATGGAATGAAGATGACGATGAAGATGAGTACTATTATGAAGAAGAGGAGAGGAAGAGGATGAAGAATATTATGATGAAGAAGATTAATAATGAGGACCAAAAGAAGTGATCTTCATCCCCTCCCACCCAATATTTGAGGTTGTGGCCCACTTTCACAGACTACTAATCTGGTTAATCTCCTGTTATATAGCATGTTGTTGTGTAGACTAGTCACTGCAGGATGGTATTTCAGTTATGCAGGTTTTTTTTTTTATTTTTTATTTTATTTTTATTTTTTTTTTAAAATTATTATTATATTATTATTTTGAAACCCAGTTATGCAGGTTTTGGAGAGAGTTTTTGTATACTATTTTCAATCCCCTCTCTTCTTATGCCCTCTAAGACACTGTATCTTTTCATGTCTTTCTTGGGTGCAGTAATCCAATGTGAATTTTGTCTGTTAGTTATCTAAAACAAGTTTGTTTTTATAGATTTGAGTTTGCCAGGGTAGGCATTACATTTATCCTTCCTTGCACGACTAAATTTCAATTAAGGGTGTGTATGGTTCGTACATTGGAATTGGAATTGGAATCGGAATCGGAATCAGAATGGGAATTAAGGATCCGTTTGGAAAGCAGGAAAATGACTTCTGGAAAATGAGTCATTTTTTAAAAGTTATTTTCCTTTCCTGTGTTTGCCTCAAATGGAAAACTGTCTTTTGATGTTTGACTCATTTCTGAAAATAATGTAGAATTGTATAATTAAATATTTATATAATTAATATTTTTGTTAAAATATATAAATTACAATAATATTCTAAATAATAATATTTATTTTAAAATCAAATAACAAATTTTTAAAAAAAAAAATAAAATTAATTGGTTTCCGCCGGAAACCATGTCATGGTTTCCGCGCAGGAAACCATGTGGTTCCACGCTGAAACCATGGTTTCCTGTGCGGAAGTCATGGCTTCCGGCGGAAACCATGATCTGGGCGAAATCAATTTTTTTTTTTAACTTCTGGTTTCCTGCGGAAACCAGATTTCCGCCGGAAACCACTGCTCAGGTTTCCGCCGGAAACCAGTGCTCAGGTTTCCGCCGGAAACCTGTCGGAAACTAGTGAGCCTAAAAGCTAGATGATGAAGATGCCAATGAAGATGAAGAAGTCAATATTTTTGACGTGAAGAAATGAAGAAGTCAATATCCGGAAAATGACTTCCCCTTTTTTTAATGAGAAGTTGTTTCCTTAAAAATGGGTCTATTTTCCATTGACCAAATTCTATTTTCCATTGATTTGAGCATTTTCCTTCTTGCCAAACACAGAAAACTCGGAAAATGATTTTCAGAAATCATTTTCCGGGTTTCCAAACACACCTAAATACTTGATAATGGTAATGAATTTTGGTGAAAAGTATTTCGCATGTTAGTAGTAGGGTGGAATTGGAATGATTACTAATATTGATGTTTGGTTGTGACATTATAATATAATAAATGTTTTAAAATATGAAAACAAGGTAATTGATGCTAAATATAATGAATTCAAACCATGGATAATAAAAAATCAAAATAAAAATCTAAAAGCACTTATCCAAACTTAAAAATTAGATTACTAATATAATGGAATGATACCCTTTCTTAATTAGGGAATGAAATTTTTAATTGAAGGGATAATCAAAATTCATAATTGTATTTTAAAAAGTTTCAACCAATACTAATTATGGTTCCGTCGTCGTCACATCGCTTCTTACTTAATGGTTAGGTCCGAATTTGACAATGGAGCTCGTAAGAATAATCAAATAAAGTCTTGAGCCATTCTTCTTAGTCTTTATTGGCTCAAAGCTCTTGATTTTTTTTGTATTCTATTAATTGAATAATTTCATTAATTAGGGTATGGATAAATCAGTATTCATGCTTTATTACATGCCTTTTATGATAGACTTTACATATTGGAATTTTGATTCTCATTCCTAGTGTGTAAACAATGAACCAAATACACTCTAAGTTTGACATAATGACATTGCAACACAAAATAAAACTTTCAATCCTACATTCCTGCCTGTAAAAACATTTAACCAAACAATAAGATCATCTATTAGGAATGAAATAGGATGAAGCACAGTATGTGGTTCAGCCGCAGCCCACCGCGGTAGCTGTAGGCTGTAGCAGGAGGCCACAGCTCACAACCAGCATCGCAACCTTCGCCCTACGACGTCGCAGAACAACTTTTTCATACTCCAATTTTTTTTTTTTTTTTTTTTTTTGAAATAACAAAGTTCATTAATTAAAGTAGATCAGAACAGAGAACATCAATAAGAAAGGGCGGAGGGGAAGGATCCCACTCCACACGGTCGGCTATGAGTAAAGCATCCTTAGCAAGTAAATGGGCGGCTTTATTCGCGGACCGTTTAGCAAATGCAAAGCTTAGACTAAAATTTTCTTATTTTCTCTATATATGAAATCTCTCTATTCTCCATATTTTGGCAACATTTCTATTAAAAAATAAAGTGTTCATTTCTTTAAGGCCGTTGAAAATCATATATTTGATGAGTGCTAGGGTCGAGTTTTAGATTGTTGTGACCTTGTTCTGATAAATAAATGAGGTTATACCAAAATTATAATCTTTAAAATCAATATCATATTTTTATAATAATAATAATAATAATAATAATAATAATAATAATAATAAGAAGAAGAAGAAGAAGAAGGTAGTAAAATGTTGCTGTGCGCAAAGAAAAAAAACAAAAAAAACATATTATGTAATAATAATAATAATAATAATATAATAATAATAATAATAATAATAATAATATAATAATAATAATAATAATAATAATAATGTGCGCAACTCGTAATAATAATAATAATGTGTGCAACTCGCAATGTAAAAGGATTTAAAAAAAAAAAAGAAAGATATCCAAAGCTGAAGCAACACAAAGTTTCAAATCTCTAACATCCAAGTTGAAATACAATAAGCATGCATTCTTACCATTTCTCCATGGAACCTTTTTAAGTTTAATTGAAAACTTTTAATTTTTATGTCTAAACTAGATAAATAAAAATTAAATATTGGGTCCTCTAAAATTTGAGGTCCTGTACTGTAGCCCAGCTTGCACAACCTAAAATCTGTATGAATGCTTAAATATATTCAATAATATAATACCATTGTATCCTGAGAAATCAATATTTCTAGCACCTTCGGAAGGAAGCAAATTGATTTTAAGGAAATAGTGAGCATCACAATCCTTGAATTGTGAATACCATGACTGGAAAAATGAAAGAAAAATGAATACCGTGCCACACTCCTTGGATTTTGAGACAAATAAGTTGTTTTTGAAAGAAAACTCATAATATATTTTTTTAGAGAAAATTTCAATTTTGGTCACATAACTATATGGACTTTTGTTAATTTTATACTTAATTTTAAAAAGTTTAATTTAATACCTTGAGTATGTAATTTTTGTCAATTTTGATCACTCCGGCCAAATTGCTGGTCAAATTTGAGCGGAAAAATTTAACCAATATTTAGTCTAAAATTTGAAGCGCAAAATGTCTTTTCAATCCTTTCTCCTAATTGGTGTTAACCAAATTAAATTGTTGACCCGGTTCAGAGTACAGTAACAATGGAAAAAAAAAAAGAAATCGATAAACAATTTGTTGAAGCATCTTTTGCACATTTTGAGTTTCAAATTTAGGATATACAACAAAATTTTGAGTTTCAAAACTTGTCGTCAAAAAAAAAATTAGTATTGTTAGGATTTCGATTCAGGTAACCTGCTCATAAAATCAAAGAATTAAGTATATAATGTGATTATAACTCCCTTCAGCACAACATTGATCAGTTTCCAAGTCCGGCGGACTGTTAACACCAGAAGTCTTCGTCCGACGATTCCTGGCGAAAGCTAGATGCGACGTCCGGATGCAAAACCTAGCCAGTCTCCTTTATGCAGCCTTGATTTCCTATCAACACCAATTAGGAGAAAGGATAGAAAAACCATTTTGCCTTCAGATTTTAGACTAAATGTGGATTAAATTTTCCAGCCAAATTTGGCTGGAGTGACCAAAATTGACAAAAATTACATACTAAGTACTAAATTGACATTTCTGAAAGTTAGGTGTTAAAATTAACAAAACTCCTATATTCGTGTGACTAAAATTGATTTTTTTTTCTAGTACCATCAACTTTAATACAATGTAATATCTGTTCAATATACTTTCTTAATCAATTGTACTTCAAAGAGTCAATACCTCACTAAGAGTTACAGATGTGTCAATTTGAGTACAAGATGCTTTCGCCCTAACATAGATAATTTCTCCCTAATATTGAAATTGTAGTAGGCCATGGCAATACCTAAGCTATCGAAGTTGAGGAAAGTTTTTATGGCATTGCTATAGATGAGTTGGTGGTTTGAAGTTGTGGAGTAAGCAGTATTGGGTAGATGCCGTAGGTATAGCTAAGGAAACAATAAAGAAGACATGAGAGTTATTGTTGCTTTTTTTTTTTTTTAATTTTTAATTTTTTTAATTTTAATTTTAATTTAATTTTAATTTTTTTTAATTTTTTTTTTTTTTTTTTTTTTTTTTTTTTTTTTTTTGGTGAAGAAAGAGCGATTACTCCTCAAAGCTATCTAATTCTGCTATTGAGATCTCCTCCCGCATCGCGACTCAAAAGATCAGTCAGTCCGTCCATAGCATTAATGAACACCCAAGTGCCCCAGTCCTTCTCATGAGCCAAATTAGCAAGGAAGTCTGCGCAATAGTTCCTTCTACAGGTACTCCCAACTTTACTCCCAAACATACTCCCTGACGTGTCATTACTCTTTATTAAAAAAAGAGAACAATGCTCACTCTCATCATCAACTCAATTTTTCTCTTTCTTCTTTATCTTTTCACCTCTCAGCCATTGTTTCTTAAAAAAAAGAGAACAATGCTCACTCTCTCCCTCAACTCCATTTTTCTTTCTCTTTATCTTTTTCACCTCTCCGCCATTGTTTCTTCTCCGCTCTTCCTCTCACTTTCCTCCATTTTTTTCATTTCTTCTACGTAATTCCCCCCCTTCTCGTCTTTTTCTCTTGTTTCGTTTTTTCCTCAGATCTATCTCTTTTCGGATCTAGCATATTAGGTCATTCATCTTCTCTTCTTCTCTTCCAATATGGGCCTTTTATATTCTTCCTCCATAACTCTTACTTGCGATTCGCCTGGGTCTCCACGCAGCAATCATGGCTCAAAGCAGATTATAAGGTATTCATTCTCTTTTGTTTTATTTTATTTTATTTTTTGTTATGCGATTTTGATCTTATTTATTTGATGGTAATTAATTCTTGTAATTCTTATACTGTAAGTCCATAACTCTCTATCCATACGACCTGCTAGGTCAATGGAATTTTTTCAAGAAGAGTTGCTGAATTTGTGTGCCTTAAAGATTATATAAGAAAACCCAAAGCAAAATTTCGGAATCTCCCAAGTGTATATAAGATTCTCAGTTGAAATAATAGAATGTTTCACTCTTTATTGAATAAACATAGGGTTACCCATGCCTTGTTTCACACCTGTTTCAGTAGTAGAGCAAAGAAGCAACATTTGATGTTTAATTCTTGTACTGATTGCATTAAAATGAATAAGTAGATAAATATTATATAGTTAAAACAAAAGTAAACCAATAACCAATTCTTTTTTTTTTTTTTATTCGAAAAATGAAATTTACAGTACCGATTGGACATTGTGCCATCCCATTCAAAAAAAAAAATTACCCTTTTCAAATAATTTCCTCCCCTCTAGTTGAATTTTTATGTTCTTTTTTATTTTTTATCTAAGTTAAAACTCTAAATTTAATTTCATGTATATATTGATTTTTGTTTCAATTGACCATCCTTTCATATGTTTTGCCGGAGTCTATAGAGTTTACCACATGTAGCTTGTATACATGTCGTCTCCGTTTTTGCGGTTATTTTCCCGCTCCAACCAAGGACTTCGCGCTGTAGAAATTAGTTTTATGAGTTTTTCTGATGAGCATACGACTGCCGAGCTTTTATGGTACTTAGTCATAGCTCTGCTGGTTCGAATGTGTCTCGAGTGTCTCTAATTCCGAACGGGGAGAAACATGTAAGTGGCTCGTTTCGGGTATTCCGAAGATATATTTCTTGGGATGTGCCAGCGGCATTACAGAATCGCTTCGTTAATATTTCTCGTTGGGATTTAAATTCTGTATAGCAGTAAGAGAAGCGGCACGTGTGATTATGTATAAGAATATGATTTGTTTTATTGTCGGTAATTTATGTGTAGATCTCTTGAGTATTGTATGTACGTAATGAGAGGATTTGGCAATCTTTATATATTGAATATGTTAGTATTGAAGTTTTAGCAGCAACGGTGGTCAGTTCATTTGTTGTTCTTTTACTTATTGGCTGGGAACTGTTCTTATCGTTTATCTATTGGCATGTCTTTCCAGTGGTTGTGGTAAAAAACCGCTTCGTTTCATGTCTTGAAGCTACTCCCTAAGTGGTAAATCCTGAGATTTATATCCGGGTAAGTGAGGTCCTCATGTGAATTCCTTCTAGCAAGTGCTTCATGAGTGAAGGATAAGACTCCGCATCGCATTAATATACTGACGGAATGTTGTTCGTGCGAGCCTTATATACATGGCCCAGCAAATGGTAGAATTTGTCAAAAATGGTCAGATCATTTTCTGTCATGGAGGTAGGGTAATTCATCACCCTCCATACGACTGTAGATTAGGTGTATAGGATTTCAGTGGTTGAAGAAGACAGTCGGGCTTTCACTTGGTATGACAAGGAACCATATCGTTGCTGATGTCTCGAGTGCTTCAGTCTCGATAGGAAGAAGAGTGGTGAGTCTGTTTTTTGCCGGTAGAGGCATACATACGCTCCATAGTGACCACAGGTGATCTCCGTTAGATCCTATAGTTAGGGTCCTGGGTAAGGATCATTAAGTGAGGTATGGGGTAATGATTTGTCATTCATGTCTTAGGTGAAATGCTATCTATTTCGGTACATGTTTTAAAACGTTAAATTAGAGTCCAGATGCATTATTTGGAAGTGATAAGTGGGGAAGGATTTACGGGAATGGGAAAGTAGTGAGGGGAAGTTCATGTGTGTTTAACAGTTTACGCGCGTC
>VALG01001527.1:0-13109 GCA_009835305.1 Ipomoea purpurea
AGCAAGCTCTTGAGCGCCCTATTACCATTTAGAAATTTTAGAAGAGGCATACCCATTATAAACTAACATTTCTCAAAGAAATACCAGAAGATATAAGTGTCTTTAATATTTTGTATATTAGTTTATCAACAATACAAAGAACCACAAGGCCCTGTATAATGCTAGCCACCCTTACTACAATCTTCACCAATACACAAAGTCCATTCATTAATCAACATAGCAACTAGAATTAGTTGGTGGTTCATAACTACATACTTATACATACAGCGCTCTGATAGAAGTCAACAAGAAATTTTATCAATTCAAAGTAGGTTTTAGCTGCACCCTCAATACTTCCTTCTCTTCACTACTTTGGAATAATACATTTCCATAACTTGTTAGCAACCTAATCCTCCCATCCCATGTCACAATTTAGCGATGGAACAAAACACCTGACTTTCTACAATGACATTATATACTATTTCATGTCATGAAAGATTAAGAGAGGAAAAGTTAAGAATAGAAAGATTAGTAATAAAATAAAGAACAAAGTAATCTGAACATAATTTGTTCAAAGAGTCACAACAATAATACCACAAGAGGACATTGGCAGATTAAGCTTCAATAATAAGCTTAAATCTCCAGATAGGGCAAGTTTCTCCAACCAGGTGGCATTTGGATTGTTCTACAAACAGCACCATTTAATTGCCTTTTAGGGAAGAACTTGGCAGTTCATTGGTATCGGTTACACAGGATATTGGTAGAAATAATAAATTCTAATAAATAGGATATTATCGGAGGAAAATTTCAAGTAATGGGATAGAATAATATCCAATTAGACAGTTAATAAAATTTACATACTATATTAAAGAATTTAAAACAAAGCATATCCATATGATCTTGGAAAGACAATGGCATAGAAAGAAAGAGACCCTTACTTCAGTGAGTATGCAAGTACCCAAAAACGGATGGTTTACTTTCGAAAAAATGTCGCCAAGATCACTTCGATTTGTAAATGAATAAATCAGCAGCATTAGTCCACTTAATTAACGTTTCTAAAAAAAACATTTAAATCTGGTCATTTCCAGTTATCTTTGCTTTCAGCTTCTGTTTTCCAAAAATACATAAAAATGATGGTAAGATACTAGGGATGTAGGTGGACATGGGAAAACCCATGAAAAAACTGCGGGATATTCAACCATTTTTGAGTCAGCAGTGAAAGATTATCAACTGTGAGACACATTAACCTATTTTTTTTCATCGTTTTGAAAAACAATCGGCTCTTTCTATCTTAAGCCTTTGTGTATTAGAGTCTATCACCTCTCGTCGACCAATAGCGATCTGTCGTACAATATAACCAGCATGCTGCGCTACTCGCCTCACAGGAGTCACCCAGAGCAGTCCTGCGATGCGATCAAACAAGAGGAAGGGCTAAGAACATCTCACCAGTAACGGAAGCAAGAGAGATACTTTCAGACTAAAAAGAAAATAAATGTACAAGCGGAGTTTCACAGCTGCAACGAAAGTATTATTAACCAGGCTATGTAAAACCAATTTCTTGCTTAGAAATGGAGAGAGTTTCTTGTTTATAACAGGGAATAGGTTTAAATATAGATAATGAGAGATGAGTGTGATAACAAATGTAGGAGGTATAAACTGAGTATTATAAACACATGAGTTTGTCGCCTACCATATGTATAAAACAATGAACTGTTGAGGATCCGAGACTTTTACACGCAAGGCCACCTGCATGACTGGCGATGAACCCACACAGAGAATTGGTTTCTCAAGAGTATTTGATCTCCACAAAATATATACAGGTACCTAAAATGTGATGGTCTTGATGCAATATGGCCCGATCTATAATTATCTCTCTCATTAGACCCAATCGTGCTTGAATCCTAAACGGTAAGTTTAATATAGTCTCGACCTATTGCCCAACAAGAAAGGATAAAGCAGTAAAAAACAAGCAGGATGTCGCCAAGAGGAATACAACCAAAGAAGATATTTATTAACGGATACGCTTCAACGCCGAACATGTTTGATTATTACGGGCTGCCTCCTCGACATTAGATTCCACTCTATTATACATGCATCTTGTTGGAAACATCACCTCTTCTCTCACCTCCCCTACTCCAACTTCAACATTATTATGATAATGGCAAGAAAAGGAGATACGATTTCATTTGCATCTTATATCTAAAATGAGATGAAAAGGTTCAGAATAGCATGGAATATGATAAGTGAATATATAAATGAAATAAGAGAGCAATGCCAACTAAAATTTCTTCAAAGAGAGTACAAGAAACACTTTGTAGGACATCCTCAACCGAGGCCAGTGCCAGGAATGGACAAACAGGTCCACGAACCTTATACATGATGAGCAAGGATAATCTGTCAGCCAGAATGGAGGCTTGGGTTGTAAGCTCAAACCACTCGGGCTTAAGTACATTATCAAAACTAAGGATAATAGCTTAATATAAACACCTCACCGTTTGGAAAATAAAAAGTAGATTGAAGATTCAGTAATATATTAGAATCACTAATTTCAAAGATTAAACACAAAATTACTAGATTTCTAGAAAAAGCCCTTCTCAGTAGGCAGTTTCCCAAACGGTGGCTTTAGTTCCGAATGTCTGTAGACACTTCATTAATTAGTAGCACTAATCGTTTACATTACACTTAAATCTTGGTTCCCTTCTTTGCTTTCAGCTTCTGTTTATACAAAGTAAAGATTAGTAGTAATATAATAAACTTTTTGTAAATATTTTAAAAGTAGAAAATTACCATTTTAATTCATCGTTTTAGCATCTTCTTCTTAGCTTTTGTTTTACAAAGCAATCTTTTCGTTGAATCAGCAGATCTGTCTTTGATACCAGAGCAGGTCTCTCTCCGGTACATGAGCAGGTCTCTGCGATATCAGAGTAGGCTCTCTGGTATCCACTGACACAGATCTCTCTCCGGTACCAGAGAAGGTTCTCCCAGTAGCAACAGAATCTCCGGTACCAGAGTAGGTTCTCCGGTACGATAGCAGGTTTTTTCCGCTACCGAACCTGATTTCTCCGGTACGGAAGCAGGTTTCTCAGTCGGCGATTACCAGGCCTAGTAACTTCTTGACTGAACTTGGAAGGTTTCTTGTTATCAGAATATTATTTATTTAAGTGAGTGTTAAAATTAAGGGTAAAACTGATAGTACATGTTTTGCATTCTAATTTAAACAATTTGGACTCCTTTCAGCCGCCTGCGCGCATATTTTTTCAATGAAATTAGATTTTTTGCTCTCCTAAATATACAACCAAAATGTGTGTTTTGTGCTGCCCCTCCTTCACTTTCTTCATCAACTTGTTGATGGTCTTTTTCCTTTGCCCCAGCGGTTGAAGAAGTCCACAAGATATTTTAACACGTCCAAAACAGGTTTTAGCTGCCTCCTTCACTTTTATCATCATCTTGTTGGGCAACCCTTCCTCCTCCCATTTTTTTGGGAACTAGAGTCGATTTCTTGCATTTATCTTCTGTTTGGAAATAGAGAGATTCGAGGAAATTTTGTAATATAATAAAATCACTAATTTCAAAGAACCAGACATTCATACGATACCGACAGTCAGTACTCCTAACTTCTCAGTGAGCAGTTCTTCAACCGGTGGCTTGGGTTGTTCTACACTTGCCCTTAATCCTTTCAAAACTTGGTTGCTTTTAACTTCCGTTTGGAAATAAAAAGTAAAGATTGAAAGATTCATAATATATTAGAATCACTAATTTCAACGAATTTAAACAACATAATTACTAGACACTAGAAAAAGCCCCTTCTCAGTAGCAGTTCCCCAAACGGTGGCTTTAGTTCTGAAATGTCTGTAGACACTTCATTAATTAGTAGCACTAATCGTCTATCATTTACACTTAAATCTTGGTTCCTTCTTTGCTTTCAGCTTCTGTTTTATACAAAGTAAAGATTAGTAGTAATATAATAACTTTTTGAGTAAAATATTAAAGTAGAAATTACCATTTTTCTTCATCGTTTAGCAATCTCTTCTTCTTAGCTTTGTTTTAGCAATCTCTTCGTTGAATCAGCAGATCTATCTTTGATACCAGAGCAGGTCTCTCTCCGGTACCTGAGCAGGTCTCTTTAGTACCTGACCAGGTCTCTCTCCGGTACCAGAGCAGGTCTCTCCGGGACAGAGCAGGAATCCGGTACCAGAGTAGGTCTCTCCGGTACGAGAGCAGGTTCTTTTTCCGCTACCGAAAGCTGATTTCTCCGGTAACGAAAGCAAGAGTCTCAAAATCGCGATTTACAGGCCTAGTAACTTCTTGATGGAATTGAACGGTTTCTTGTTTCGGGAATTAGTTTATTGTTAAGACGTGTTAAAATGCTGGGAAATATACCTATCAGATGTCATCAAATTACAATGTACAACACTTTAGTTTTTTAATAATTTTGATACATATAAAAAGAAATTAAATTGATCTCCTAAATATACAAAACAATTGCACGTAAGTTTCATAACTAGAAAAGTTCTAATGAAGTCTCTAATCGATAAAATAATGCACTTACACTGTTTGGAAATTTGGGTGACAGGAATGAAGGGTGATGATGAAGAGATATTGAGGTGTGTGATCACTATCCTATAAATTTTAAAGGAATAAGGGTCAAATAGGCCACGAACTGCACACCAAAGTGCAGTTAGGCCATGAGGCCATCGAACTAAAAAATAATGCAATTGGGTCCCTGAACTACAAACAATCATGCAATTAGGTATAAAATAAACTGTTGACCTAAAATTGTGCTGATATGGCGGTTACCAATTTTTAAAATAAATTTAAATATATTTTAATTTTAAAAAGAGAAAAAAAAAAAAAAAACTGAAGGCCGGAGACGATTCGTCTCCGCCAAGTCTTCTCTCCCAGCCATGGAGCGGAAGGTTAGTCTCCGGGCCATGGGAGACGAGCTTGCGAATGACGATTCGCTGCTGGCAGTTCTAGTTTTTTTTTTTTTTTCTTAAAATTATACGATGTATATATGCCATACTTATATTATATGTATGCACGCGCGCGCGCACACACACATATATAATAAAAAAATAAGCCGAGCCGAACTCTACCGAATGGACGAGTTAACTCGAGTAACTTAGACGCTAGGTGGCCAAATCGGCCGAGTTAGGCGCTAGGCGAACGCCTAAGCGGCCGGTAACCTAGGCAGGGCACCTAGGGGGGAAATCGCCACAGTTTAGAGGGCCTAGACTGATTTTACAACCGGGGACGGATTTAATCCGTCGCTATTCAATTTAGCGCTAGATTTTTCCATTTCTTGCGATGGAAAATATTGTTATTTTCGCATTTTTTGCAGTGTTTCCAAATGATGATTTCCCAAAAAGGCCAAGACATTTTAGCAATCAGAAAGTTAAAAAGCGAATGCATAAGTACATTTTTCAACGATTGTTGAAATTTGACAAAAACAACTTACTACGCTTTACTGGTCATTGCACAATAGTTAAGATATGTTTGAAATTTGTTTTACTCCAACAAACTAAATTTTAAAGATGTCTATAAATATCTCTATTCAAATTTGAATGAAGGGCTAGCATTTTTTTTAGATCAAGTGTTAAGTACAACAAAGCTTACAAGTGTTATCAAGCGGTCAACAAAGTGAGAGAGTTAAAGCGGAAAAGATAGATCAAGCTCAAGAAGACTACAACAAGAAGTTCCTACCCCAGCCTTATAGTTGGAGAAGTTGAACACCTTGTGTTCAAACCAACCAATCTCTACTAGGATTAATTAGTAGAAAAGAGATAAGTAAACAAGTTTAACTTGTGAAAACCTATATGCTTGAGGCCGACTGTGTGTCAAAGCTCAACTGGTCTTATTGTACTAAAATGTTAGTGCAATCATCCTTAGAGCCTAATTAAGGAAGGGGTGGATATGTAGACTGAATTTTGGCCGAACCACTTCAAATATCTCTCTTTCACTCTCCTTTACTTATTGTACTTTATTTATCCCACTAATCTAACCAAACCTAAACATTTAACAAGATCAAACTACGTGCAAATAAATTATAAAAGGGATTAAAAAATATATTTTACTGTGCATTTTGAAAAAAGTTTTCATAACCATTCAAGTCTGTTCACCGCTCCTCTAAACTTGAACCCCTACATCATTGGAGACCAAACAAATGACAGTCAAGGTTTCATGGAATTCATATATATGTCACTGCTACTATATTCCTGACTGAAATTAATGTAATTGAAAATATCTTGCAAGATTGGAAATGTTGCAATGATATTTGAACTTAGTTTGATGGCAAATATGATGATAAAATAATTGAAAAGTATTGGGGAACCTAAACAAATAAATAATATGATTTCATTGTAGTAATTCTTGATCTAACAAAGAAATTGGGGTTCCTTACATTTGTGTTAATAGAAATGCATGGGGAAGAAAAAAGATAATTTTAGAAATCATGAGTAAAGATGCAACTTACAGGCTGTTTAAATTAGTACAGAAGTTGGCATCAACAATCTCATATTCTAAAAATATGTTTTCAAAAATTTGGGTCCAATTTCTTCAATTGTAAGTGTTGTAACGACTAATGATTCTGATAGTCAAGGCATTGATATATAATGAGTTACATTTAAAAGGTTCAAAACCAAACTTGTACTATTAATTGAAATATTATATATATATATATATATATATATTATATATATTAATATATATAATATTATATATATATATATATATATATATATATATATATATATAATTAGACAATATTTAGGGGAAGATACAGAAGATGAACAATCTTTTGATATTCTGCATAGAGGGAAGGTAATCAACAAAGATTTCCTATATTGGCTGAAATGGCACGGAATGTTCTAGCTATCCCAATTTCTTCAGTTGCATCTGAATCTACCTTTAGCACTGGTGGAAGGGTACTAGATGACTTCCGAAGTAACTTAACACCAAAAATGGTGGAAGCACTGATTTGTGCCCAAGATTAGATTCGACTTAACAAAAAAAATTAATTAGTGTTGAGGAAAGATTGCAATTTTTTGTGAACACAAGAGAAATGTAATAATGTATTTTATTTATTCTTAACTTCATATACATTTATTTGTAAAATAAATTATTACTTGTTAAATTTCTTACACATATATTTGTATTTTATATCATAGATGTGCTTGTCAATGACTTGAATCCAAAAAATTGATGATAAATAAAATGGTTGCAACTTGCTTGGTTATTGTTTTTTTATTTAATATATATATCTACGATTTTTTTTTTTTTTTGAGGTTATGATTTTGTTACACTGCTAGTCTCTTAGAAGTTGTAATGATATGCTATTAACTTGCTGTGTTTAACAACTAACAATTACATAGTACTATTCATTCAATATTTCACTTGTTATTCAAAGCTCTATCAATTAAAATCTTTAACTTTTTAAGTGTTAACAATTTTATAAATGTCTTTGGGAAGCTTAACAATGAAAGTTAAAACTTGAAAGTGAAACTGCATATTTGCACTCGAATTTTGGGCTGTGCAAGCTGGGCTACCGCACAGGGGCCCAATTTTAGAAGCTCAATATTTTATTTTTTACCTAGTTAGTTTAGAAATAAAATTAATTTTTTTTAGTTAAACTTAAAAGGATTTATAAAGAAATGGTAGGAAACATGTGTTTAAAATTAATTTTTTTTAGTTAAACTTAAGGATTTATAAGAAAGGTAGGAACATGTGTTTATTGTATTTTAACTTTGAGGTCTTAAGGTTCAAAACTTGTGCACTATTATTCCATAATATGTCTATTTTTACCTGTACGTTGCACGGAAAAGATTTGTTAAATCTTTTTTTTTTATTACAAAGGAAGGGGATACCCATACAACCTATGCCTACACTAAGGCTCGAAACCTAAACCTCCCACATAGGGGAGCAATCCGATACAGGGACCACAAGCCACCGGTGAATCTTTAAATAACAACGAATTTTATATAGTGCAATTGATGAAATGTAAATATTTTTGCCCTTTATCCGTGTTATTTTATGTTTCCTTGTTTGAATTCGTGCAAATTATTATTGCACAATTTATGTGTGCGTTATTTGGTTATTGGCTATTTATTTAGATAAAAAATAATTGCGTTTTATAAATTTTATTTTTGATAGGACCTTATTTATTTATCTGAACAGGGCCACACAAATCTAAAAACCGACCCTGATTTCTTCTAACACCAAAGTGATAGCAGATAGAAAACCACTCATTTTTCACCCCTGGCCTCCTCCTCCTTCAAACCTCCCACCCCCCCTCTTTCTACAGCCATAATATTCCTCCTCCTCCTTCTTCTATTCTTTCTATTCTATTGCAAGCTAAAGCCGTCCTTCAGCTGCTCTCAAAATTTCCAAGCACCCGCAGGGTATTTTTTAAATTGTTATTTCATTTTCATTTCTTATTTTTGTTTTTTTCTCCTCTTTTTCATCCTTAAATTGCTCTCAAAGTTTTTTTCTGGCATTCATGGTGATCACAGTCCAGCTATCAATGTTCAAAACTTGTACACAATATTATTATTATTTCATAATATGGCTTTTTTACTTGTGCGTTGCACGGAAAGATTTGTTATAATCTCTTAATTATAACGACATATATATAGTGCATTGATGAAATGAGGTTGTATCGGTTATTCGTTTTTTATGTTATCCTTGCTTGAATTCGAGTAAATAATTGTCCGATTATTCGTGCAATGTGCGTGCGATGCACAGATAATTTTATTTTGTTATATATTTAGATAATAATAATTACGGTATTCCGGATCTCTAGTTGCAATTGAAGAATTATGGTGGAAGCAGTGACGATCGATGTCACAACTCTAGAATTTGTAATAAAAGAAGAAGTGATATAAGAGGCAGAGAAGGAAGAAAGAGGTAAAGAAATTGAGAGATTAGGTAAGAAAGAAATCTAGGGTTTTGATTATGTTCTTCACCATAAAACAAAAATCAAAAATGCTAAGATTAATAAGCGACTATGCTAATGCTTCCAAGATCAGCTAACGGCCTCCGGAATCTTCGCACATTCTTCTTCCGGCATCTTCTTCAGAAGCGACCAACCTGGGAGTGATTTCAACCGCTTCGCCAATACGACGTCGTCCTTCTAATCGCACCAACGGCCTTCAACGCTAGTTTCATACGATGTCGTTTGCATTAAATGATAACGGCTTTTTAGGAGACTGCGAAACGACGACATTTTGGTCCCTCGACTTTCTCCACTTAGTTATTTCTTTGCTCATTAATTCCAGGCAAATTATGCCCTGGAAACGTGTTCACCGAGAATGGTGAACACAATGCCAAACGACGTCGTTTTTAGGCAAAAATAATAATAATTTGCGGATGTGGAGTTAACGGGCGCGTTAATCAAATTATGAATTTTCTGTTATGAGATTATGAATTTTCATTCTGTTATGAGATATGAATTTTATGAAAAATTCATAATCGCATAACAGAAAATTCATAATCATTAACAGATAAATTCATAATCGCATAACGGAAAATTCATAATCGCATAACAGAAATTCATAATCGCATTACAGAAAATTCATAAATCTCATAACTGAAAATTCATAATCTTATAACAGAAAATTCTAATCTCATGGTTCCAAAGTGGATGTGTAGGCATGGTTCCAAAGTGAATGTGCAGGCATGGATTCATAATTTATGAAAATCCGTGATTTCAGACGAGAATGTGTAGGCATGGTTCCAAAGTGAATGTGCAGGCATGAATTCATAATTTATGAATGTTCGAAATCATTGCTCACGTCAAACTAAAGTGAAACCGCAAAATGTGAAAAGAGAGAAGAAAAATCACGCAATTAAAAAAAAAAGAAAGAAGAAGAAGAAGAAGAAGAAGAGAAGATAACGGGGTACTAACACCGTTAGAACCGTGTTCACCTTGAATGGTGAACACGGTTCCATGGCATAACGACTGTTAATTCCAGCCCAGGCTTCTCATTTCCCTCTTTTGTATTCAGGTCCATGACATGCGACACATATGCAAACAAAAGTCCAAATGCGAGTGAAACATAAAAATGCAATTCTAACCAAGGCATTCTAATTCAAGTTACACAGAAATCAAACAATAATAAAAATGATAGCAGCACAGATGTCCAGAATCAGTATTCTGGGTTTTTATTTTATTTAAGAAAAATTGATATTTCGAAAAAAAAACAGATCCATGAACACCATGGAGTTGCATAAATAGAATTAAAAAAACGGCATCAAGATAGAGATCCATCATGGACTATGATACAAGTCATATTTTCACATCTTGCTTTAACCAGATTATCTGTGTAAGATTATACCGGAAATATTTTGATGTAAAATTTGGTGCGGAGAATTAGAGATTATCTAATATAGACATAACTCCGAAACTAATCGCTTATAATAAGTTAGTTAAACCCAAAAATAAACCCTCGAAGTTGTTTCACTTGTGGGTTTGGGCCAATTGAGTATCGTTGCAAATGGGTTACGTTCGGACTCGAAAGGAGCAAAAAAAAAATTGGGTTATAGATCCACCGAAGTGGGTTGCCTTAACCGATGTGTTTGCTAACAAGGAAAAGCCCGAAGGCCGTTCCCGTCCCTGTCAGGGGAGATGCCAACCATCTCTCCTTTCTACGAACACACCCACTAGCTTGAAAAAAACATACATAAACCTTATCAAAAGCTTATAAGTATCCGATGTGGGACAAAAACAGCATTCATATTTCACTTACATCCCCATCGGCCATGCTTGACGACGAAGATGAAGATGATGATGATGATGAGCAGTCCTGATTTCTCTCCCGTTGGATCCCCTGAATTCCACTCCGATCAACCCCACCGGTGTCCTTCGCCTCAAGAGTATGATATCAAGCTGCCAATTAGATTACCGATCATCTTCCGCAAGCCTCTACTGTAAGGAACAATTAGGGTTTGGTTTAATCTCATTATTCTTGTTTGATTACCTTACTATTAACTCTTATCATTAGTTTGCCTCTTCAAAATTACCCGTCTAAGTGAATTTTTCTTTTTATTTGCTCCACATCTGATCAAGCTGTAGATGAGGAGAACCACCTCCACCATGGTGTGATTCACATGATGAAGAGGTTAGTATTGGAAATGATTGTTACCATATTTCAAGTGTTCATGCTTAGCTAGAAATTTGGATCAGATATTGTCTTTTTCGTCAATTAGCAGTATGCTTGTTAGGATGGGTTTGCTAAATTAGACTAACAATGTTTTCCGGCCTTAAATTCGAAGTTGAGGAACTTGGGTAGTATTCAATTTGGATTACTATCATTTGCTGTGTTGATGATTTGAAATGGAAGTATGGTTCTCATCTATCTCATTGAATACAGAGAAAACCTCTGGTTCTGAAAAACAACATTAATTTAAAAGGTTGTCAATAAATCGGGTATCATAATCCATGCCTATGTCAATGCCCAGACTAGCTCTATCATTCCTGCATTTCTTGAGAACCTTTCAAGTTCCTCCAAAGTTGTGTATAAAGCGTTCTAGCTACTTACCCAAACAAAATGGTGTCCTCATCAGAAAGTACATGTGGCTGAATGATAATTGTGGAAATTATACATCATAAAAGTGGAAATTCATATTTTGGAGTAATTGGGATATGACTTTTCTTCCATGGTACCATACTGTCATGTTCCTTACGCTTGTCAAAAGTTCATCAAGTGATTCTGAAAAATGGAAATGACCTTTATCTACTTATCTAACTATGGTTTTGAATTATACGGTTACCTTCCTTCATGTTATAAATTATAAATGTAATATTGTGATATAATGAAAACACTCTAGTTATTCATTCTCCATTTTAAATCTAAATTTGAATATGGTACTAAGTCAACGATACCTCACACCATTGGACTGGTTTTTAAAAACTAACCTAATTTTGAATTGAACTTTTCGTACACTTCTTGAGGTGATAATTGGAGTACACCCCAGTAAGTAGTCCAAATTCAAGAAGTATTAAGGTTATTATACTATTAGGGTGTAATAGGTAATGGAACTTGTTCAGTTTCATAGCCTGTCACAGGTTAAACGTTCAGCATTGATAATTGCAAAATTATGCAGGACTATTTTTTGATTTTTTCAACTGATGACTCGGGGGGGAGAGTGACGGGATATTGGATTGGGGATTAATGGGATCTCATCAAGTGAAGTGAAGAAAGTGATGGAGAAACTGTGTTACAACAACCTCTGATGTTGACTTGCCTACATGAAGGAGAAATCCATATCTGCTGATGATCCAATGAACGGTACTGCTCACAGCTGCGAATGCTACGCAAGAACCGCCAGAAGAGAAAGGAAAGTATTGCCAAATTTTAACCTGTATAACTACAGTTTTTTTGTCCTTTTTTTTTTCTGAAGTTAATTTACTTGGGTGGATAACCCTGAGAAGGTGTACTCAGTTTATAAGCACCCTTAGTTGTGCCAATAGGTTAGACTTTGAGTTATCCCACGGTTATGTGGGGAACCACTCTTGACCTGTTTTCACTGGGGCTCAAAAGAAGATATGATCCTGATTAGACTTCTGATTTTTTTATTGTTTTTGTGTGATTTTTTTTTTCTTTCCAAATTCTTTTGGGTCAAACATGAGAAATTTCTATTCATTAGTAATTTATTCCCTATCAATTAAATGTCATGACAGTGAATACCTAATTTCTGTCAGTGTTTGACAGTGAATACTGATTGACTTTGGCAAGTTTTTTGTTGCAGGATTAGGCATGGAATCCTAAACAATATTGGTCTTGTGACATTCTCAACATTGCTGCTCTTCTTAGTGGACTGCTGTGCTTGGAAAAGTAGTCAGATTACCCTTGGCACCATTCTTTATGATGCCCCCCTTTCTCATATCTGCAGTTGCAGTGTCTTGCATAGGCTATGTATGTGTTCCATTGTTTTCGTACATTAAGACTTCGCTCTCTAATAAGGTGAGAGAGGGCTGTCAACACTCCTGGAAGAAAGGCACCCCTACAATGGTGGATTATATTTTATACCTTGGTGTGCAGACGTTCTAGGATTTTCTTCTGTGGAAGTTTTGGGAGCATCTGTAGCAACTCTTGCATTTCTACAATTGGATTTCTTGATGATTTAGTAAGCCT